>JABSTL010001145.1:0-48734 GCA_013759095.1 Fusarium sp. NRRL 29148
CTACCTTACTTACCTACCTACCTGCCTTACCCGGCCAACCTCCCATGCAGCGCCGATGTCATTGCCACACTGTACGACTGTTTGACTTAAAAAAGCCCCAACACAATCGAAACACCTGACCAAGCAATCGGTTCCTGGCTGGCTGTATGTCATGGCCGATATCTGTCTCCTAGTAGTAATTGCTTTTTTGCACATACTCAAGGACGATTTCCCTGTTACTATGAGTATGTCCACATTGGCCTCTGTAAATACTTACAAGCCCAGAACCCCCTGCCTTTAAACCAGTGGCTGGCTTGTTTGGTGCATCTCATCAGCTTCCATGATGGGTTTCGCTTCTGGGGTATCAACAGGGGACTGAAGAGGAGAACCGCAAAGTTTTAAGTTTAGCGACGTAACCGATCCGTTGATTAAACCCTGATTTCAGGTGGCCTTGTCTCGCTGTCCTCTGCGAGTGCCAAGGGTTGAAGCTAAACGTAGCGGACGTCCATAAACACTCAAACAGGATGATGGCGGACGAACATCTAGTCTCTCCCACGACAAGGATCTATTGACCATTGTTGTTCCATACTGGATACATATACAAATAGCTGACCACCTGCCTGCCTTTTACACTCGAACCTTGGCCTCTGCTGGTCTGGTTCAGTTCATTGTAACATAGTGCAAAACTCCACTTGATCAAACTCCCGCCGCTTCCATCCATCGCTGGTTAACTATTCCCACTAAACTCCTCCATTGCAACTACATTCTCAGCAGGGCTTCTGTCCATTGAAGCCTAAGGCCGCACTTAGGCTCACGACATTCCTTATCGGGTCTTCTTTGACCTCAATGGTTTCGTCATTGTGTTAGATCTTGTACTCGTCGCAATTGACGTACTCTTACCTTTACTTCCGCCGCAAAACCATGAGCGACCCTCAACGCGATGCCCCGCCGTTGAGCGCCCACATTCCCGCTACCACCACGACCACGACGGTTCTGCCTACGACAAACGGCTCTGCCAAAGGCGACGACGTTCCCGATGCCGGACTGAGAAGTCTCGATCACTGTACGCCTCAGTAAGGACCTCTCTCGCGCCACGCGCTTTGCTGATTGCTCTTCTCGCAGACAAGCGCGCCCTGCCAAAATGGCGGTACAATCTGCGCCAACAGATGCTGCCTCTGATCCGCTGGGAGACACCCTACCTTGCGTGGATGCAAGAGAAGTTGCGGACTCCAGCTCTCGATAGCTACTTCGCCATCACTGCCAACCTCGGAACCCACACTTTCTTCATGATCGGATTACCCATCTGCTTCTGGTGTGGTTATGCAGCATTTGGCAAGGGGTAAGCCACACCATGTTCCGCGTCTACATTCGCTGCGCCGCGCCGCATGATGTTGCGCTGTAGCTGCAGTAACAAATCTCCAGATTCTCGAGATTACAGGATTTAACAGGCACTGACATGCTTCGTTGTGTAGACTTGTACATATTCTTGCGCTCGGTGTCTTCTGGACAGGCTTTATCAAGGACTTCTACTCTCTCCCGCGACCACTTTCGCCTCCTTTGCACCGAATCACGATGTCTGGTTCTGCAGCCCTCGAATATGGTTTCCCTTCGACCCATAGCGCCAATGCCGTATCTGTCGCTGTCTATGCGCTTCTGATACTACGCAGTCCCGATAACACGCTAGCTCCAACCACCAAGTTTGCACTCGAATGCCTCTCGTACTTCTACGCTGCTTCGATCATATTTGGGCGCTTATACTGTGGCATGCATGGCTTCCTCGACGTAATTGTCGGGTCCATCATGGGTGCCGCGATTTCTCTTCTCGAATTCTACTACGGACCTCCCCTGGATGAATATATGCACTCCAGCTCTTGGGCTGCGCCTCTCGTAGCTGCCTTGATTATTCTTGTACTCGTACGTATCCATCCTGAGCCGGCAGATGACTGTCCATGTTACGATGACAGTGTTGCCTTCGCTGGTGTTGTCATTGGTCTCGAATTCGGCACTTGGACGTACGGCAAAATTGCGCTAGATCCTTGGGAGACTCATGCGCATGGAGGAGGATCAGTGGATATTACGCACTTGGGATTGGCTGCCAACGTGGCTAGGATCGTTTTCGGCGTTCTTGTCGTCTTTGCGTGGCGCGAGACGATGAAGCCTCTACTGCTTAAGCTTTTGCCTCATCTATTCCGAATATTTGAACAGGTTGGGGTGAACATGCCTCGACGGTTCTTCACTCCTGCTAGTAAGTATAAGACTGTACCAACAGGCTCTCGTATCGATACGCTTTTCCCTTCGCCGTCCGACTTCCCACGCATGGTCGAGAGTATCCGAAACCCTACCACCCGAGGTCGCTCTGTGTCGATTGGTCCTCAGAGTGCCGCAGATGCATACGAGACATTGGCGTATAGAGAGCGTAAGCGACGCGAGAGTGTCAGCAGTAACCATAGCTTGAAGAGCAAGTCAAGCAACCTGGAGCTCCAGATCACGCATGAAGACTATTCTGGCAAGGGAGCTCAGGCGTCTGGTGCACAGGCAAACCGAATCGTCGAATTCGAGCAGATGATGGGGACCGGCGAGGTTGTGACAACACCAGCCGCCGATGATGATCGGGTTGAGATCTTTGTTACGGGCACCGAGGACGGGTTGGGAGAGCGGGAGATGTTCTCGCAATTAATCAAACCTCGTGTGCGATACGACGTCGAGGTCGTGACTAAGCTCGTTGTTTACACTGGTACGTTTATGGAATTTTTCCCTGACAAGAGAAATGGTTTGCTGACTGGTGTGATAGGTATTGCTTGGTTTGCAGTGGCTATTATCCCCATAATGTTTGAGATTGTGGGCTTGGGGACGAATCAGTTACATGAACGATGAGTGATGAGATGAAATGAGACAAGAGAGGCCACCGCCTTGTATTATTTTCTAGTGGCCTCCAGGAGGCAATTAGATATTCTTCTTTTTAATGAACATATAGGGTGATGAATGATGGGCGCTGGAATGGTTTATTGGTTACGTCACCTTCTGGTTTCTGTGGGTGATATATCTCTAGACAACTTTAGAGTTGCAATTGATACTGAGTTGTATTCTTGATAGTGTATCCGAACAGTGCTATAACAACATCTGATTTGAAAATAAACATCATTCAATATAGCTGTCTCAAGGAAGAATGATACTTCAGTTAAAGGGTGTAAGGAAGTGTGAAGTTGACGATTTCGCACTTGTGATTGGCTGTTGCTATGTGCAAGGGTCTTAATTGACCGACACGCTCAGACGCGTTTAGGTGTAACCCAGCGCGTGTTCCTCACTGACCTCAACATTCAAACTTCCATAACTACAGCGCAACAAGCTCAAGAGTTGCGGGACGAGCAACCCCGAAAAAACATTCCATCACCAAAGGAACTGCAAAGACCGAAAGCAACAAAAAAACAAGCGCAAATATGTCTGATATTGGGGATGAGATGGACGTTGACGTCCCCGTTGTCAGCAAAGATGTGATATTTTCCTCTGAAGCCAAGCAAGGCAAGCGAAGTGCTGCCAATCTGCCAGTTGAGGCTGAGGATAGTCTCCCTTGGTAGGTACTCGTAAGAAACGCCATAAAAGATCAGGATTAATGGTGCCCAGGGTTGAAAAGTACCGCCCAAACACCCTCGACGACGTCTCGGGCCATCAAGATATTCTCGCTACTATCAACAAATTCATCGACCAGAATCGTCTCCCTCATCTACTCCTCTACGGTCCTCCAGGTACTGGAAAGACGTCGACAATTCTGGCCCTTGCTCGTCGTATCTACGGAGCTGCGAATATGCGCCAAATGGTCCTCGAACTCAATGCCTCAGATGACCGTGGTATTGATGTAGTGCGGGAGCAGATCAAGACATTTGCTAGTACCAAACAGATCTTCTCCGTGGGTGGTGCATCTGCCCGCTCAGGCAACTCGATGGCTGGATTTAAGCTCATTGTTCTGGATGAGGCTGATGCTATGACGAGCACAGCCCAGATGGCTCTACGACGAATAATGGAGAAATACACCACCAACACACGGTTCTGTATCATTGCAAACTATTCCCACAAGCTTAGCCCAGCACTTCTGAGTCGATGCACACGGTTCCGCTTCAGTCCGCTGAAGGAGGGTGATATTAGGGTGCTAGTTGACAAGGTGGTGGATGAGGAGCATGTTAGGATTGGCGGAGAGGCGGTTGATGCGTTGGTGAAGTTGAGCAAGGGTGATATGCGAAGAGCACTGAACGTTCTACAGGCCTGTCACGCATCAAGTGAGTCTGCATGCATCTCTTTCCAAACGTGAGCGCTAACACAGGCCCAGGTACACCATTGCGAGCGAAGGATGCACCTAAAGTGCCTGACAGCGAAATTGAACGCGAAAACATCACAACGGAGACTATTTATAACTGCATTGCGGCACCCCCACCTGATGCCATTAAAGAGATTGTGTCGACGCTGCTTAAGACATCTGATGTCACAAGTTGTCTAAACACTATCAACGCTCTCAAGGTGTCGCGAGGTCTTGCGCTGGCGGATATCATCACGGCGCTCTCCGAGGAGTTAGTGAAGCTAGAGGTTGGTCCCGAGGTGATGATCACCTGGCTGGATGGTCTCGCCAACATCGAGCATAGAGTCGCCGGTGGAGGCAGTGAGTTGATTCAGACTGGAGCAGTTGTTGGAGTTGTCCGAAACGGAGTTGAGTTGATGAGCCGATAATCTCAGAATCTCTACAGCTATCGAGCGTCGCGCCTGCACAAGGACGTGACGAGTTGATCGACATTGAAGGCTGAATATTCTTATGATGTTACTCGACGATTAACTGTGCTACAAGCATCAAAAGCCTTTTATAGTACATAGATGAAACCAATTAAGCATCACGGCGATGATTTTAACCCCAAGCGCCGCGACTTTGTAATGCTGTTAATAATGTATCTGTCAGCCACTATCCATGTCTAGTGGCGCAAGCTCATGCAACCCTCGTGTATGTAAGCTCAGAGCTGTCACTGGATAAATTTACTACACCTCAATGGTAGCTTATCAACATTAAAACGGTGCGCTGCGACTTCAACTCTGCAGGGCACAGGAGGCATTGCACTTGTGACCTTGCTGTCGCATTAACTCACCGAGAAAAATAGCTGTACGTTTGAAAGACCAGCAAGTCCTCCATACAAATACCGTTACAATGACCTCAATTGCTTCCTCTGATGCTGGAAATTTAACTGTCGAGCCACTGTCAGAGCGCAACGTCTCTCGGATCCCGCTTATTCTGCCTCATGAGCGCGTCTTTCCAATTCAGATCGGCAGCGAATTGTTTAAGCTCTCAGGGGCATCGTTATCCTCTGACGGTGAGTCTTGACTTTACAAGTCTCTTTGCGACAATTGACTTATCTTATTGCGCTGGCTCTCGACTAACGCCTCGCAGCACCTTCGTACTTCTCTCAATACTTTGTTTGCCAGTTAGAATCGGCAAAAGAACGAAACGACGAGTCGAACTCGGCTATCCGAACGCTCTATATTGATCGCGATCCCGCCATCTTTCGAGATATCTCCCTTCATCTTCAGGGCTACCATGTTCAGCCTCGCGACGGCGAGCACTTTGTGCGTCTGTTTTCAGATGCACAATTTTATAGCTGTTGGTCGCCTGCATCTTGCAAATCAAATTCTGAACTGACATTCCGGATAAACAGTGCCCAAGCTGATCTCTCAGCTCTACGAGGAGAGTATCTTTATCTCCATCGGCCATCGCGAGTTTCAGATTCCTCGTGAGATCTTCAACGACCCCGGAAATTCTCCGAACTACTTCTCCCTAGGCTTCGCAGCTTTCTTCTCACGCCCGGATGATCTCTTCCCTGGCCTTGACCGCGAAGGCCTAATCCGTCCACCCTCAATTCTCCCTCCTTCGGTTCCGAAGCGCAGCGCTGATACATTTGCTGAGCTCCTACACTTTCTCCGAGGATACCCTATTCGAATACGTGATGAAGCACATCGCCAGGATCTCCTCAGCGATGCGCGCTACTTTCATTTTAAAGGTCTTGAGCAACGCCTTATCCCACATTCGCTAAGTTACAATCAAGCCACGAGACGCGATGAGATTGTCCTTCGTCTTGAGAACATACAGAAGAGTGGCGTTAGTATCCTTATCAGCAATACAGATCCGTTGGCCGGCTTTGTGCAGTACGCTCGACCTTATGTGGACGAGAAGCCTGCTGAGCTGGTCCTTGAAATTGGCGGCGAAACAACAAAGCTTCATTTCTCAGGGAGTAATGCTAGGGCAGAGTTCTTCAGGGACACCAAAGCACGAGTTGCAAAGTTGTTTGAGCTTGTCTCGTCAAAGCTAAATTTCCACCAAGCGATCAAAACTGAACATCTCACCAACCACGGACAGTTGACAAACCTCGGAAACGCACTATTAAAGGAAGATCTTGTTCGTATAGTCCTGGAGCCCGAATCTGCCATTATTCTCGATGGGAAGGACTATCTCCAGGATTTCGTCAATGCCGCGGCATCCGAATCTTCCGCAAACGAATATCCCCGGAAGCGAAAGAGAGCAGATGGTGACTCAGGCGATGAGGAGTGGGTTGTCACAACAGGGCAATGGAGGTTACGCATTCAAAACGCACCGAACGGCAAGGGTGTTGAATGTATTCTTGTTGCAGCGAAGCTTGATGCAATGCGTTCGCAATTGTCGCGCAACATGTCAAGGAGCTTTCTGGGAAGCTAATTCAGTATTTCTTTCACGTGGTCTTTGTAAGCGTAGTGGCGAGAACGGTAAATGCTTTTATGTTTACGAATTAGACCTGTAACTGGCATCTCGGGGATAATAACGAGCATCTATGAGACGTCCAATAGTATGAGATGCCACACGAAAATATGAAAACGCGGGTATTTGGCACAGTTATAGTGGTATTGCAAATACGGAAGAAACAATTTGTACACAATCCTGGCAACGCATATTAATTATGACCAAAACCAACAAAAGACTTTGTCTGACGCATGCCATGAGAATCCACGAGACCATCCATAAAACGACCATAGAAATAAGATGGAAAGTCGCTGAACGATGCTGCATGTTCTTGAGTCGCAAGTGACTTGACAAAAACAGTTTATGAGGAAAACACAATAACGCCACTTCGCCCTGCAGGAAAAGAGAAAAAGTGGTGGGCTAAAGGGTGAGCGGATATAGAGGAGCCCATCAGGAGAGGTGAAAAGCGATAACTTTTTATGAATAGTCGGGTCGGGTGGGAAGAGAGAAAATTTTCATGAAGGGGAAATAGGGGTGAATGTGAAGAGTGGTAGGGTGTTCGTCAGGTCGTGTCATGGCTCATGCAATTTGGTCGTTCAACATTTATCGCCCTTTGCTAGCAACCTTGCCCGTAGGAGCACTCATGTCTCGTCGTTCAACGCCCTCGACCATTCGACGGCTGGGTGTCATTGTGCCCTGTGCCATTGAACGGGCACGGCCACGACGTTCACGGATCTTCGCGAGAGCCTGCTCGCGTGTCATGGTAGGGGTGAGAGCAGGATTTGACATATCAAAGGTGGTGCCTGTGCTGTTGTGGGATGGTGTGCGAAGGCGTTCGTTGAAAGAGGCACTATTCCCCACCTTGTCGTCGTGGACTGGCACGGTTGTCGTAGTGGTGACGGTGTAGAAGGCATTTGTGGTATGAGGTCGAGTGTCAGGAGAGACAAGTATATCCTCGGCTACGTCTGGCATGGTCGGTACTGAAGGAACAGGTGCTGAGTGGCTGTGAGGAGCGTTGAGAAGTGAGGCCAATGATGTTCTTTCTTGAGCAAGCATGGCGAAAGCTGGAGGCTCGACCGAAGGGGTTCGTGCGTATCTCCGGTAGTTTTCGTACTCGCCAGAGTAACGAGGCTCCATCTCAGTGCCATCACCGATCGTGGTTTCAGCCTCAACTTGCTCTTCAATTACAACCTCGTCAACATCCTGATATTCGCTCTCAGCATGGCTTTCCCGCTGACCCTTGGCAGCAGCCTCGGTCTCTTTGATTCTGCGTTGTGCCTCAATGATCTCGGCTTCTTGCTCCGAAACCGTCCGGAAAATGCCTTCTTTGGGACAGAATATGGTGCTTCGACGGGGTTCTTTCCTGGATTTAATTATACGTTGAAGGGGCTCTTGGAGGTGCTGTTCTTGGACTGACTCAGGCTGAACATCAGGCTCTGTTCCTGTGTCGGGCTCGGTCCGTGCATGCGGTTCCTCGATACAGGGAGAAGTTATAGTACGCTTCTCGCCCTCTACTGCCTCACTATCCAGTTTCAGGACCTTGTCGTTTGGTCCCTCGAGTCCAAAAGAGCTTCGGCGTTTCTGGCGAGGGGCCTCGACACTGGCACGACGGGTTGACTTTGAGCAAGCACAGCAACGGAGATGGCATTCGGCCTGTAAGAATTCAATCATTTCGTGTGCACGGTCTGCTCTTTGACGCTCCCACTGCAACTGAGTGGACAATTCCTCAATCTCAACCTCACTGGCCTCCGAAGAGATAATGTCCATTGTCGATAGAGAAACTCGAGGATCTCTTGACACTCGCCTCTTGTCCTTGTTAGGAGAACCAAACTCATCGTCAGCATCCTGCGGCGGTAGAGGAATGCGACCTTCGGCAGCGATACGGGCAACTTCTTCGTTCTTGGCCGCAGTCTTGTAGGCGTCACGTTCCTGCTCGACGAGCTTGATACGCTCCAGTGCTTGATCTAGTTGTTCTTGGACACCAACAATCTGATAGCGCGCTTCGAATGCTTCTTGCTCTCGAACTTTGCTCCTAGCCTTTTCTCGTTTAAGGTTTTCGTCGATCATCTTTGCGTTTGTACGTGCTGACTTGAGTTCTTCTTGGAGCTTGACGATCGATGATTGTGTTTTGAATGTCTCTTTTCGTGCACGGCGTATCTCCTTTTCCCATAAAGCTTGTGTGTGTGCATGGGTTTCCTTTGCTCGGCCATAGTTCTCCTGTGACATGGTCAACATGCAATGTTTACATTGGCTTCCGAGAACACCTACCATCAACGACTCCAGACGTTCTCCGACTTTTCGCTCACGGTCTTTACCCTCATCGATGGCCTTTCGTAGATTTTTGTTCTCCTCTCTATATTTGCGCAACTCAGTCTCGGCCTCTTCGCGGCCAAGCATGGCGCGCTTCAAAGCAGCATCTGCTGTTTTGCGTTCCAACTGTTTTGATTGCATAGTAACACTGAGATTGTTGAACTGGCTGATCTTATCATGAACGGAGCAATCTCTTGAGCCACCACGCAGGTGAGAGAATGCGGACTCCCGCTCTCTTTGTTGGTTCACACGGTCCGCAGTGACGACCTGAAGAGGGCCGCCCGGTGAGCCGGGTGGACTGTTTGTCTCTTCCATTGTTGTTGAATATGAGTTCGATGCAGACGTGGAGGTAGATATGAGGTATCAAACTGAACTGATTGAGTTTTATCGCAAGTGGCTGCCGTTATACAGGGTCGACAGTTAAGTTGAAGGTTATTCGTGTGTTGTGATAAGGCAAAGTTGAGTAAAAGTGGTGCTGGTGTAGTATCGATTGTTTACCATCCCACTTTGGTGTGTATCAATTGGTGAGGAACATGTTGCTGTGGTGATGGAAACGATGTCAGGTGACCTAATGCGAGCAATTTGGACGTTCATTTTTAACTTACCCCTAGCGGTGTGTTTGTAGCATATTCTGAATTGGACGCTCCAATCAGCTGCTTTAACCTTTGCTGACCCCGCGAGGTGGAGTAAGTTGGTTGATAAGGCGTGTCAGAATCACGATAAAGCTGTCCAACGTCGCAAGTTAACTCCATTGATCCATGGAAAAGGGAAAAAGTTGAAGCTTCCGACTCCGAGCAGAGGCCAGGTCAAGGTAACAGGACACGCCACTTTATATTAAGATCACCCCTATTGTAACATTCTTTACTATAAATCTGCTTCTGTGTCCTTTCAATTCTTTTTCTGCATCTTTTCTAAAACTTGTTTAAGATCACGTTTGTTATTTATCAAGATGGCCGAGGAATCAACTCTGCGACAGCGAAAGCCTCAGCCCAAGAACGAGACTGAATCTGAAGTCTCTCAGCCTTCCACTCCGACAAAAAAGGGCAAGAAAAGGTCCTCGGCCAAGGTCGATGAAGAAGACCCATGGGATGGCTACTCCCCTTACCTCGATGTCGTTCGTGTCATCAGCTTCATTATCGTGGCCTCAATGGGTCTGAGCTATGTTATTAGCGGAGGAGAGAGTTTCTGGTGGGGACACAAGAACAAGCCTAACTGGATGACCCAGAGATTCTACAGAGACTTGATTCTTGGGCCTGTACGTTGAATTTATGATGATTACCGGGCTATTACTAACTACCGTTTTCCGTTAGCCACCACCTGTATATATGACTTTGGAGGAACTCTCCCTCCACGACGGTACCGACCCCGATAGACCTCTTCTTCTTGCCATCAATGGTACGATTTATGATGTCTCCAACGGCCGCCGCATGTACGGTCCAGGGGGCTCCTACAGCTACTTCGCTGCCACCGATGCTGCTCGCGGTTTCGTGACCGGCTGCTTTGCTGATGACCAGACCGCCGACCTCCGTGGCTATGAGGAGACATTCCTGCCGCTCGACGATCCTGAAATTGACTCTCACTGGACACCCGAGGCCCTCGCTGAGCTTAAGATCAAAGAGAGAGAAGAGGCTAAAAAGAGGGCCGACGCAGCGCTCCAGCATTGGGTTGACTTCTTTGCCAACAGCAAGAAGTACACCAAGGTGGGATATGTGTATCGGGAACCCGGCTGGCTGGAGAAAGAGAAGCCCAAGAAGCTCTGTGACCAGGCTCAGAGAAGCAGAAAGACCAGAAAGATTCCCAAGAAGGATTGATCCTTACTCACGCTGGCGATGTTGTATTTTTATTTTCATCTTTTTTATTAGCATCCTTTTCCAAACCCAACTGGGCCAAAGCTTAAAAGGCATGATTCACATGACCGTGAAACGTTAGGAACTTCAAATTGAGGGATAACGAGGATGATCTCTCTAATGGTTTTAGGTATTCTTGGTTGTTATCTAAACGTTCAACCTTGATACACTCTCCCGTTGAACCTGGCCGTAAACACCATTGATGGCTGTGCCTATCCCGAGGCTGCCCAACCGTTCCAGCAATTGGTACAAATATAGTTGAGATGAAAGAAGCAACTTGGTCTATCCAAAAAAAATATCCCCATTAATTGTTCCCAGCATTATGTCTATTCAAAAGTTCGTCATGCGCTCAGCTTATAGCACATACATAGCAGCGGCACCAACTGCGAGCAGCATCGAAATAGGGGCCTTCAGCTCGGCAGCAGCAGCAGTGACCACAGGATCACCCGAAGAACCAGCTGTGGGAGTGCCAGTAGCCCCAGGGGCAGAGACCCCAGTTGGCGTGCCAGAGCCATCCTCGGAACCGTCATCGGAGCTGCCGTCATCGGAGCTATCGTCACCAGAGGAGCTGCCGTCATCAGAGCTGTCGCCGCCAGAGGAGCTGCCGTCGTCTGAGCTATCGTCTCCGGAGCCGCCACCAGAGCTACCGCCTCCAGAACCGCCTGTGTTGGTGCCATTGCCACCATTTCCGCCTTGTGGGGAGCCACCACCTTGAACAGGAACGACTTCGGAGACTGTAGCCGAACTGCAGAGGCTCTTGTAGTTATTGAGCGATCTTGTAGCATTGGCAGATGTGCTGGATGACGTTTAGTAAAGAACCTTGACATAAGGTCATAACAGACTCACTTTTCGTTGATAACCATCGACATTCCACCCTGGCAGTGTTTTGCCTTGCTGCAGAATAGCCACATAGGCTTCTTGTCCTTGACCATGATGGTATAAGTGGGAATCATGCCCTTGGACATGCTAGCCTCCACAGGCTGGTAGCCAGAGTAGATGCCAGTGACGTTCGACATAACGTTGCCAATGGGCACACAAGGGTCGTCGAAGGTAGACTGTGTCACTGTGTGGTTGCCAGCCCAAAATTGAAACTGAACCATGGTTCCTGGCTCTGCTGTGATCTTTTCAGGCCAGAACTTGAGGCCGGTGGCATTTGTTGCTGAGTTTCTACCAACCGAGACGACTTGGACATCAACAGCTAAGAGGACTGTTAGTTGATTCTTTTTTTCTTTTTTTCTTTTTTTCTTTTTTTCTCTATGGCATCATGGGCACATACCTTCAGCAACAGCCGCAAGGGCTACAATAGCAATTTGAGAGAGATACATAATGATTAGAGATTTGGGATTGTGAATATTTGGATAGAGGCAAAGGAGAGGCACTCTGGGAGAGGTGTTCAGAGATGGGAGCAAAGAAAAGAAGCGACTTGCGCTCTCAAGGACTAGCCTCGTCTAAGAAAGTAACAAGAAGAATTAATGAAAGATTGAAAGAACAAAGGAAACGCGTCCAATGAGAACAGGACCAGACTGTTGATTATGGAGCGAGATGGAGAGATGAGGAGAAACAAAACAAAAGAGACGAGACGGATTGGTATATATACATCTATCTACCTTAGGGCTTGGCCTATGATGGCCTTGACCCTGATTACGAGTTTCGAAGCACATCTGAAGCACGCCTCTCTACGGCGCCGAAAGATGGATCTTGGGGCTTCCGTCTCGGCTCCTCGGTAGACTTACAGGACAGGCGTAGTATGAGACACTATTAACAAGGCTTCGCTGGAAGAGTTGAGGAATGAAACAAATAGTGCTGGGTATGTCTTGGCTAACTTTGGTAAGGCTTGGGAACTACCCAGGCTATACTCTGTACATCAAGTTCAAATATCGAGCTCAACGACATAATATTCGCAACTGAATCCAGAAGAGCGACTATCGCAACTCGGATAAACGATTATGATAGCTTCTTCTGATTCGTATTCCCATTGTCAGCACTGGTTTGGTGGTCTTTCTGTTCGAAATGAGTTTGTTCATTTTGTTGGTCAAATCAACTGAGAAATCAACCCACGGCGCTTAGTATGTCTATTATCCAGACCTATACCATAACAGACCAACAATTAGATATTTTCGGTGACTATAGGCCTCGGCTCCAGGCCCAACCGTGTCGGAGCAGATCGACCAGGGGTTCGTCTGCTTCGGAAGGGCCTCATCCGTAATATCTTGAGACGAATATAGTTTCGCTGTCACTATTGGTCCTTAAAGGGTTTAAGGGCCTAGAGGGCCACATGGGTGCAAAGCTGCCGTACGGAATTTGAAACTTGAGAGCCTTGGCTTTCTCTTGACGCAGAATAACATTATTTGAGTCCGCACTGACGTTGCATTAGTTTGTCGGGTTTCAGCTTTGATGTTTCGTGTTGGTTGCAGATTCCAAACGTACCTAAGTATGTGGGGGGATGAGCTGTTGGAGTACGGAGTATGTATTGCCATTTGGAACACCCCAGTTTTATTAACTTATTACTATGATTAATCTCCTAAACCGATCTTATTTACACGAGATGTTCGACCATTTTCAGCTTGCTCAATAAACGGCTAAAGATTGTCCTTAGCCAGTGTTGATTTTGAGGCTCACAACGGAACTTCTTAGACGAAACGCCCATTTGTATAATGGGCGAGAAAAGTTGCTAAAACCTAAGACTGCCTTCAACAAACAGGAATGACAAGCAATATGTAGCACAATACTAGGTTGAGCTCGGCACTATTATAGACATTAGGGCGGCTTGGAGATCTAAAGCTGCGGATTACACGATCCTTCTTGAGTGAGGTTCCAGGAGCCATTACAAATGAAACCTGTCACAATCTAGAAATATGTTAGAACACCATCTAGTTGACTCTACGAATACGTCTTGATTCTTCCTTCAGATCAACAAAACGCTTACAACTCAAATTCGTGGTATGACAACTTGCCAGACAGCCCCAGGTCAAGCATTCTGTATCCTCGTACATAGCCAGTGAAAGCTCTCGCACTTGTGGCAAAAGATCGGGGTGCGATCGCAAACACCACTATGAACAATCGGTGCTGACACAGTTGGAAGACACCAGGCGCAGTGCAGGCGACCATTGCATTTATCGGATGGTACTCTATTCTCACTTCCTTGAGCTTGAGATGGATATCAGGCGTAGTAGGAGACATCGTGTCCCGATAATGAGCTTTCGAAGATCAAAGTCTTGGTTGCTATTGTGTTAATGTTTATGAAAAGTCGGTTGAATGCTTTTCAGATTCATGTACCCGTATTATCGTCAAAGTGCAACATAGGAAGTCGCTGACCCGCAGTGCCACCATCCGCTCGCTCTATGTGTGAAAGCGTCAGTAATGCGCGGTCGTCGCCAGGGCTTCACTCCAGATGCATACCCATTGAACACCTCGACTCTAGTTCACCCCGAAGGTGCCAGAAACACCAATTGATGCCACTCAAAGATCCAGCAACAACTGTGGCGATACTTTCTCCAGGTCCTCAACTTCGAGAAACCCGCCATCCTTCTCGACAGCCGCTCGCGCAATAGCCTCTCTCACAAATACATCAAAGTATTTGCCCGCGGCGGCGTTTGCATCTCTTGATATTCGTGTCGCATCTTTAGCAAAGAATTCGTGCAGCAACCGTGTGAGCAGCTCTGGCGGGATCGACTTGTCGGGTTCCTCTTCTTCCACAGCTTCTGCTTCCCGCGCTGAGTTCCCTTGTCTGTCATTATCATCATCTGAGAGCTCAAAGGGATTGCTAGATTGTGGTTCGGATTCAAGTTCTGATGCCTTGGCGCCTTTCTTCGTTGCGGCTTTTGGTCGGCCACGGCCTGTACCTGATGGTTGCTTTGGAGGCATGTCAAAAGTTCAGGTAGACTCTAAGGTCCAACGTCATAAAGTTGTTGTACCGCGCAAGAATTACTTTGGCAACCGTGTCGAGCTCCACGTTACTTACTCCGTAGATACTGTTAGCTTAGTAAGCATCCAACATCAAAGTCACAGACACAAAACAACAAACCCCTCAGTATCACCAAGTCAGATTATGACGGAAGAAAAAAAAGTGTTCAACTAAGTGACATCACAAGGGGATCAGTGGACAATGTATGGACAGTAAAGGGAAATTGCATTGGTGTATAAATTACAGCGGCCTAGAACGGAAGGCAAAGCAAGATTAGGAAAAGACGCCGTGCCTATGCCACTCTAACCCGTAAAGAGCTGCTGTTTCAGAGGACCACGTCGGGTATCTGTGACAACTTCCCTTGACCTGCACTTCGATCTCGCCTTTTAGTTTTAACCAGCGGACACCATGTCAAGCCCGCAGATTAATATCCCCCCGGATTCCTTGACCCCCACACACATGTCTATTCAGGGTATGTTATACAAAGCGCTTATTTGAAGGCCTTGCCGAAGAGGAGGACCTGGAGCTGATCGTAGATGGAGAGGACACCAGCACCGGCAACACCACGGAGAATGTTGGCACCAGCACCCTTGAAGAGAGACTTGACACCCTCCTTGGCGACAATCTGGCGGGCAGCATCCATGGTGTTCTTGTACTTGACGGCCTCACCAGAGGTCATCATCATGCGTCGTCGAATGGTGTCAAGAGGGTAAGAGGCGATACCGGCACCAGTGGTGACGAGCCAGCCGAGAGCGAAAGAGGCAAGGAAGTTGTTGGCCAAGTTACCGACAAGGACGACGGGCTTGATAGAGTCGTACATTCCGAAGTAGAGACCACGGTAGACAACGATACCAGCAACGGAAGGCATGAAACCACGGTAGAGACCGGCAATACCATCAGAAGCGAGGGTCTTCTTGTAGACATCGACGAGACCGTTGAACTGACGGTCACCACCCTTCTTAGCGTTCTTGGCATCGTTGGCAAGACGGGTACGGGCGTAGTCCAGAGAGTAGACGAAAAGGAGGGAAGTGGCACCAGCGGCACCACCGGAGGCAAGGTTACCAGCCATCCAGAGGGCGTAGCCATCCTTGTCCTTCTTGTAACCGAACATCTTCTTGAACTTGTCACGGAAAGCAAAGTTCAGAGCCTGGGTAGGGAAGTATCGGATGACGTTGGCGGTGTTTCCTCGCCAGAGGGACATGACACCCTCATCGGCCATGGTGCGCTTGAAGCAGTCACCGATACCAGCGTACTTACGGTCGAGACGACCGGTCTTAAGCATCTCATCCTGCTGGGAGTTAGTAATTGAGATTGAGCATTGAATCGCAATTAACTGACCTGGTTCTGGATGAGGAGCTTGACACGCTCAATGGGAGCGGCAGCGGTCTTCGAGACGGCGGCGGAAACACCACCCACTATGAGTTGTTAGTATCATGAACGAGGCGTTTATTCGTGACACGGCAAAGGGCAGGGTGCCCAATGAATTAATGCTCCTAGGCGGTAGCGACGTGGGAACATACTCAAGAAGTCGGCCATGAAGGGCTAAAAGGATGTTAGTATTCTACTCTTGACATACTGTGGCGGCAGTCCGCAAATGCCCGCTGAGCAGCAAAAAAAAAATCACATCTTTATCAACTAGAGCCCATTGAGTAAATTGCAATCGATGCATGCATATTCGATGATCGACCACGTGCAAAAACTCACGGGCGGCTAATTGATGAAGATATCATCTTTTGATACCGCGGCATTTCACGGTCGAGGGGATCTGTGATCAAAGGAATAAGAAACTTACCGGCATGCCCAAGACCTTCTGGGGTTGCTCAGCAGACATGGTAGCGGTTGTGAAGGTCTTTCCCTTGAACAAGAAGAAAGGATTGAGGGGAGATTGAGGATGAAAGAAGAAAGAGAGAGAGAATGGAAGAGTCGAGAGAAAATAAATCTGCGCCGACGGGGGGTGCGAGGTATTTGGGGGGAGGGAAAAAAATTGCGGCGGATCTGAATGAGAGGCGCTTTTGAGCGAATCTTTCCGGGCCCGCGCTAAAGGGAGCTGGGACCCCAGCCAACCAAAACCAAGCCAACCTGTACAGAGTACTCTCCACGGCAACAGTGCGGGTTAGAAGCCTGAGGCCACAGCCTCGTCCAGGTCTGTGTGCCCCGGGTACCCAAAGCGCCTCTGAGCTTTTTTCAGGAGATGGACAAGTGGCCACTCAGCGGCAATCAGTGAACTGAATTGTGGGTAATTTCTGGCACAAATCCAGGTTTGAGCTTGGTGCCCGGCTGCAAGATGAGATGCCGGTTCACCCCGATTTTTTGTCGAGCGCCGAGACCTAGACCCGTTCTAAGACATGGGAGCTCTCTTCAGTGTCATTTTTTACTGTATGGGGTACTGTACAATACAGCAGGTACCTACCTCTAGATTTGGTGCTTGTAGGCTGTAGGCTGCACCTATGGGCTCCTGTGATGATTAGCTGACCCCCAGAAGCATCCATGATAGTTAATTGCCCTGCAGGTGGAAAAGTTTTCTGTGTGCACAGCATCTACATTAAATAAACCATTTTGAACCAGTTTAACAAATTTCCAGTCCATTGTGCTTCCATGGATTTCTCTTACCGCAGTTACCATCATGTACTATAATTGGCTTATCTGGATCAAATGTCGTCAGTCTCTTATTACTCTGGATATTATCTCTCCGCCTTCCCTCCCTCTCCATCATGACATCCCTTCACCCACCTTTCCTAGCCCCAGTTCAATCCACTAGCTTCCGGTCCCTCCACAGGTTGCAACGCCCGAAATAAGCCTTGCACACCCACCTGGCACAGTGCGCAAGCTTTTTGCGTCAATCAAGGTGAGCCACGCTGTACTCCGTATTGGTCTTGGTCTTCTTTGATCTTCCTCATCGCTTCCCCCGGTTTGCGCCCCCTGGTTCAGCCTATCCGTCCAATTGGTGTCTGTTTGTTTGAGCTGTCCTGGAATACGGGGAACAATCTTTTTATTCTTGATCAGAATTTTGCTCGGGTCCAGTTCTGTTCAGCAACCGAGGAAGCTTCCAGCTCAGCGATCTCGTGGAGTAGCCGCACCACCCCGGCTCAACTGGTTCTATGTATTGGCTCATCTGTGCCCATGAATGTTGTTCACTATGATAGTCGAACATTGTGAGTTAAATAGTAAATGGATCAATTGTCCTGGCGTCATTAGTCTATTGGCAGTGATGTCCCACATCATATGGGAACTAAAGTTCCACAAGAAAGGTACTATAACGGTTCACTATTGAATAGAAACCTTCTCTGCTTTCGGGGAATGCTTGAATCCACGTTGACAGGCAATTTGTGATAATGGCAAGACTGGGAAGAAATGGTACCAAGAGTATAGATAGCTCTTGCGTCTGAGGGAATCATGGTGAAAGTTTATCAATATTGTTGAAACCACGGGAGAGAATGTATTCCTCTTAGAGATTCTCTAAGCATGGTTCATATGAAGCTTCAAAGTACCCAGACCGTGACAGAAGTCCAGTCTTCTGATGCTACTATAATAGAGGCCATTGAAGGTATCACAGCTCTAGACAGCTGGAGGCTAGCACATAGGACTTCTTTCCTAAGTGGTAAAACCCCTAGATGAAATTGCATGGGCTTAGTGGGCTTTTCGATGAGTTCGCTTAGGCTTCTCATCCAAGTTCTGAACATTTCTTGCTCTCCGAGGGTAGCTTTCCTAACTTTCCTCAGGCTTCGGTCAAAAGAAAACAAGCTCATCCATTTGAGCCGAATGAAGAGTCCGCCACCGCCTCACTCGTGTCTCGTTTGGAAACGCACTGTACCATACAGTGTGAACTAGGGCTTATCGTCATGCAGATTCAGCAACCTAGGTTTTTTTTTTTTTTTCAGTTATCCGTAGGTCGTTCGTCCTTATTTAGCTTATCTCTCGGGACGCCCGTTTACTCGAGTCAATACAATCTATAAACAGTAATATTCGCCAATTTCATGATCAAAAACCTAATTACTTCGTCCTCTACCTCTTCCTTCTGAAGAGATTTATCACTGGGTCATTGCAAACACCGAACTATAAATCGCTCAGGATCTTGCCAAATGTTTTTGCTGACCCTCTTTGGAGCCATTGACCTATAAAAACCGACCTCTCGAAAAGGACAGAGACCCTGTCATCTAATCTCTTGCCTTATGTTTATAGATTACAGTTTTCCGATATGGCGCTGTCACGAAGTTGAAACGATCATCATGACTACGTGATACTTGTTGCTCTGCCGTATCCAGACGGACCGGTCTTTCTAATCTTACTGTCGTTTGGTTATAGGTATCAATGGCCAAACCTCTGCCATTCGTCCTCGGATAGCCGATATGAAATATATAGCACATACTATCTGTCCACAGACTAAGCTATTACGTCCTATCTAGGTTAGAGTGTATGACCTGCGTCCATTCTCCATTGAGTTCCCTACCAAGTTAAAGTCACGATAAGAGGACTGCCTCAATTGTTTGCAGGTATTGTGGACTTGTTACCTTTCCTGGGGATCAACATATATACTCACATGATCTACAACAACCACGGTTTTGTACGCTGTGCTACAAGAGCTTCTTCTGTAAACGTCGATGCCACAACTGAATTACCTAGTACCTTATTGAAGATGTTTTAGGTCACGTGTTACATTGAGACTCATCAACGTGCTGGATTCTTGCCCACGGTGCTGGACTCCTAGGGCAAGACTCATCTTCTCTAAGAGCTTAGAACTTGATACTAGGATGAAACTTGGATGAGAAACAAGGCTACACTGGCACTACTAGGTGCTACAATGATATCCAAGCAACCAAGGCCAGCACCATAACTTCGTATCTATGGAGAACGAAGGCAGGGTGATGACAGAGACTTTTACTTTATACCTCAGACTTCAGCATACGCAGCGTTTGTCTGAGCCCAAAATGGGAACTCATTGTCGAGCTACTGTGGAGTGAGATGACAGACGATGAAGTACCTGGCGAGCACTGAAGGCCGCATATCGAATATTAGTTCCTCCTTGTGCGAGGGAGCAGGGAAATCGTTATTTTAACAGCTACCACGCATAATCTAGCAATCATTCTTCGCGAGCCTCACTAACCTGTGTTGCTGGCATACGAACTCGTCAATCGCTCTTACATGGAAGAGATAGGCTCTGGAATCAGTTAGACACTTCAGGTCAGCACCGATCATACTACGTAGTGTCTAATTCAGTTTTGTTGGAGGTCCTAAGGTCCCAAGTTCGATTGCAAGCAGCATCGCAATTTGTGGCCAAACTCGAATCACTGAGTAAAAATAGAATACATTGACAATGGATTCTATGAGCCTTTGACAAAGGTAAGGTAGTCGAGGACGCCAGAGCAACGACCGCCTGTTCCAGTGAATCATCCACCTTATCACATGTGCGGGTGACCCAAGTAACCTTCTACACATTGGTAGGCAGCAGATGATGGGTTTACAGTATCATAAATCATTCAGTCAAGTTTTGCTTCACCAAAAGCTCATAACTCACAATGTTTGATAGCCTGTCAAACATTAAGTAATTGCAAAATGGTTGTGGGAAATAGGACAGTAGTATCTCTTCCCGTACTATCGGGACACATGGTTGTAAATCACAAGGAACTATAGTTTGGTCGTTTCGAAGATTTTTCATTCCGTTGCCTTGTGTGCTAAAGCGATTCCGTCCCAATGCTTAACCGAGCATGAATAGCGTCCTAAACCAGGCTTTTGTTTTTCGCCTTGCAACACCCTCCGACCATGCGGCCTGTCTATCGTCCAGGCCGCCCAGACGCACAATCGTGAGACTCAAGTTTATCGTTCATTGCATTTAGTCAGAACCACCGACGGCACGGGCTGAAGTCATGTTAGCAGTTCATCAGATACAGCGCATCGGGCCAGAATGTTCGTGCGAGAAGGGGGAAGGAGGCCATACTGTAGATCTTCATCTTGCTGTGAGTGACCACAGGCTTGATGATGCCCTTCTCCTCGAGGTCGGCAAGGCACTGTCGTGCCAGAGAGCCGTTGATCTTCATTCGGTCGACGAGGGTGGCAATGGTGACGAGACGGTAAGACTGCACATCCTTGTAGAGCTTCTCAGAGGTGGTCTTGTCGAGAACGACGGCGTGTTGGGCCTTGTCCTTGACCTTTCCCTTGGACCTTTGATGATGCGTAAGTTTTTGGAAATCGTCGATGACGGTACGCCTGATACATACCACTTCTTCTTTTGCTTCTTTGCTCCAGCGGCGGGGGCCTAATGTCCAAGTCAGTCAAAACTTCATGTTTGCAAAAATTCGCCGCCTCGGCGCTGAGGAAGGGCGTTATCGTGGACTTACCATTTTGTCTGATGTGCTGTTGTCTGGGTTGGACAAGACAAAGTGTGGTGTTCAATCCGAAGACCTCGCTCAATTGACACTGCGCAATTGGAAAGTGGAAAGAGCCACCCGAGATGTTGCAGGGCAGCCGAGCCCTAAGAAAAAAGAAGGTGCGACCCTGACCCGAGGTGGGTGGTTGCCCTGATTGGTTGCACCCGCCCCACCCCAAGCACATTCTGCCCTCCCATCGTCTCTCGAATCTCAGTTGCGCCCACATTGTAAACTTCGATTTCGAACTCCCTCCCACTTCGATCACAACTGTACTAACCGCAGCCCGTCAGTCCCGAGACCACTGCAACAGCCAAAATGTCTGACGCCGGCGAGATCGAGGTCGAGAACTCCGCCCTCTATGAGGTGCTCCCCAAGGATGTTGTCAAGGAGGTTGGCAATGTCAAGCTCTTCAACAAGTGGGACTACGATGTCGAGGTCCGCGATATCTCCCTGACGTACGTTTTGACTCTGAAGAAGTTATCCTGAAAAACTTCACTTGTGCGCGACGGGATGCTGACGGATGGCCAACGAATAGTGACTACATTTCCCTGCGAAACCCCGTCTACGTCACCCACACTGCTGGCCGTTATGCTACAAAGCGATTCCGCAAGGCCAACTGCCCCATCATTGAGCGATTGACCAACTCTCTGATGCACCACGGCCGTAACAACGGAAAGAAGCTCATGGCTGTCCGAATTGTCGCCCACGCCTTCGAGATCGTACGTCCAACCTAAGAAGCCCACGAAGGGGGAAATTTTTTTTTCTTGGCCTTTTACAGAGTGCTAACATCAGGGGTAGATCCACCTCATGACCGATCAGAACCCCATCCAGGTCGCTGTCGACGCCATTGTCAACTGCGGTCCTCGCGAAGACTCTACCCGAATTGGTTCCGCCGGTACCGTCCGACGACAAGCCGTTGATGTCTCTCCCCTCCGCCGAGTTAACCAGGCTATCTCTCTCCTCACCACTGGTGCTCGCGAGGCCTCTTTCCGCAACGTCAAGTCCATTGCTGAGTGCCTTGCTGAGGAGCTGATCAACGCTGCCAAGGGTTCCAGCAACTCTTACGCTATCAAGAAGAAGGACGAGTTGGAGCGTGTGGCCAAGAGCAACCGATAAAAGGTGCAACGGCGGTATCATGATTGGAAGGGTTGGCTTTGGCGCGTTCCGGCTTCTTTCCAGAATTGCATTTTGCGTTCATCGGGTCTGGGAACGCGGCTAGGGATTTTCTTAGGTGGCTCTAGATTCAATAAAAGTCGAGCTCCCTTAGAGGTGAATGAACTAAATTTCAATGTATAAGCAAAAGCTGTCTGTGTTTATAATTATATGCTTTTCCATGTCCGGCTCAACTGACTGTCCCGCCTCTGGAGAGAAACACAACATTGTGTCTTTCCCCTTCAACTCGTTGTAGTGGTATGTATGTTTCACTTGTTTTGAGGAGCAGAAGGCAACTAATCTAAACGGGATATCTTCTCTGAAATTTCCAAGCGCTGAAACATACCAACATGAGGCATACCCTCCTCCCACCAGGTGCCCATCTCCTCATCTACTTCAAATCCCCATTTCTTCCAAAGCTGCACCACCTGCTTCTGCGCATGGACGCAGACGAGTCCTGACCACTGGGGAATCACCATGACATCTCCGATTGGATTGAGATGTTCGAGGCCGACTACTTTGATGTTGGGATTGAAGTATGACGGGTGAGTATTCAGCCAACTGAGCACTGTATTGACGAGCAGTCCAGAGATGCCATGTCCTCGGAACTCTTTGATCACTGCCAGTCGTCCTAGTTTTACATACGGCTCTTGGCCATTGTGAAATGTCGTCTCTCGGTCTTTGATATATGGCTTGATTCCCGACGGTTCCTTCATCTTCTTGTGTCCATTCTGGCTACCATTATCGTCTTGGAGGATCCCATTCCAGTATTTGCCCCCTTTCTCTGGGTGTGGGTCGTGCGGAAACGGCACCAGTCTTATGGTTCCGATCGGTGTTGAGCGTGTCGAGCTCTTCCGAGGATGTATCACATTTCCCTCTTCATCGCGAACTTCCAGCTCCTCGACCTTGTTGACGCTGGCGTAGACAACCCAGTGGCACGAACGAGGATCATCATCATCAACTTCGTTCTCGGCCGGAACATTTTGTTCCTTGACAAAGACTTGCTCGCGAACTTCCATGGCATCTAGGAAAGTCTGTGAGATCGACGATGGCTGCTCTTCGAGAGGCGCTCCGCGTTTGTATCCGTCAAGCTTGCTAGGCTCGAGGAGGCTGATGAATGGTGTCCCCATTTCGAGTGTTTATATGTTGTAGCTCCGTATGTTCTTTGGTATGGTTTAAAGGAACACCTGATCAACGTATGGCTAAATTGTAAGATCGGTGAAGGCGGGAAATATGGGAAATGTCTCTACCATGTGGAAAAGAAATGATATGAATGCGTCAAGATGGCAGAATGCCAACAAAATTACCGGCGCAAGAAGAAAAAAAAAAGGCGTGTGTGATGTAGGCACCTATGAATTGCTGTGGCTGGGTTCGGCTAATTTTTGAAAGTAATAATCAGAATTATTTAAACAGGAATTGAGAACTCGATCTTAAAGTCAGCGACGCGATTGATAGTAATTTCAGATACACTCATCAAATATGATGTCAATCCACAGCGCGGGGGTCATAGCAAAACCGAGCTACCTATGTGCGGCGATTTAATCCTGCCTGAGTAGTTTCACTGATAACATCCATGGCTGCAAAAATAAACGTGGATTGTCGATTGGTTTAAAATGAAAAACGCAACGTACGTCTGCTCGCCACTTCAGGATATCTTGAATTGTGCGAGAAGGTTTTGCAGCCAGAGAGGTCATCACCACATTCTATTGTTTTTGGGTGGACCCCTATTTGAGCTTATACAAGGCCCACATGCTTGTTCCGTCAACGGCCCGCCGTCTTTCGTGAGTGTCGTTGGCTGTGAAGAAGCTTTTTCCATCATTGTATCCGTAATTGGATGTGTGCTGGGTAGAAAGTGGCAAACAACCATCACATTGGCAACAACAGGATCACCTATGATGCAATATCTGGAATATGTACTCTTTGAGAGGATATCCGTTATGCGAATACCTTACCGACTTAGGCTGTCGATTAACACATGTATACTAGGACTCTTGCAGGCTAAAGGCCTGAACCGTTGTCAATCCCTTTCAGACGTCTCTTGCACACATGAGAATCTATGGGCGCTTTAGACGGCTGCCTTGTCCAAATTTGACTCGAAGCTTCCGTCCTTGAATGGGACGTTGGCACTGCCGAAGTCAGTGTTTGTCAAAGCTGTACGAGCCGCAGCGGTCAGGCTCTCCCAGGCAATCAGCGGCTGCTGGCCACCTTTGTCGTTGGTAAAGATCATTTGGTGGTTGGTAGGCCAGATGGCAGTATATCCCACTAAAGGACTGTTTCCGGAGAACGTACCAGCTGTTCTCTTGTCATATCCTCCGTGTTGAGAAACTGCCATGCCAACAACTGTAGCACTTGTACTTTCACCAGACAACCATATCACGGCGTTTTCCCAGTCGTGCCGATGCCCTAGTCCGGGAGAGGGCGAATCCTTTGGCATATACCAAGAATACATAATACCGTAGCGGCCATTGTAAGTCCCGCCTCGTACGTAGACCTGGCCCGTACTGCTACTGCAATCTCCATTAGATGGGCCACTTGTGGCTAGGCCTCCTCTAATAACCAAGTCAGCTCCAGTTCGAGGATATATAAACTTAACCTACCCAGTGTTTCCGTTGCTATCAACGGCAGGGAAGGGCACGCATCCGTTGAAGACCTTGAGGTAAGGCTTGTACTTCAGATAGAGTGACCCAGCTGTATTGGATGGAACAGTTTGCGGAAACCCAACGACAGCATCGTGGTTAATAACAGCACGGCGCTCGACAGGTGATGCGAGGATGCCTGAAGCCAGGGCAAACCCCGACAGAAGTTGAGTAATGAGCACCATCTTGCTTCCGGATGCTATCAGAAGTCAGTTTTCAGTGGCAGACATAAGAGAGTAGGCATACTGGAGGTGGGCAATGTATTAAGTATGTGGCGGTAGCTCTGGCCCGGAGGTCAATCTTTCAGCTGGAGAACTGCCAGCTTATAAGTTGGCCGTTCTTGGACCTCCGCCTGAGATACTACGTTGAACCGCAGGGCCTATAATGGCACGAGGCTGTATGAGAACATTGAATTGGCGGGTTATATAGAAATCCCCGGCCGTAGCGTGGACGTTGTGCGTTGGGCTGCCTTATTGGGAATCATGGCCGAAGGCATAGCCTTGGAGAGAAGCAATGTGGGGGTTTGCTCTAATCATGAGGCAAATGTGCTATGGTGTTAGTTGTGAGTTGTTTCAGTTAGGTGCTAGAGTAACTCAAGAACCGTTTAGAAGATAAGTGAGTTGACTATCCTCTGCTGCAAGTTGGAACGGTTCCCCTAACACAGCATGCGAAGTCAGAAGTTTCACGGAGTGTTGTTAATATGGCGTATCCCTAAGGTGGTTGGTGCCATCGATCAGAAGCCCGTGGTGTAGTAGAGGATCTGATTGGGGATAGATCAACTTGACATGGTTGTCAGGTGGGTGTTTGCCCCGGGCTGTTCTCCTCTTAAGGACATGGGTCTTTATATTATTCAGTCATCAGTGGTCGACTGCCGATAACAGAGGAACAACCCGACGACTGCACTTAAACACCCCGGCATTTCCAATACGTAGCTTTTTGCATTAGGATCCAAACTCCCGCTCGCTATTACAGGTCCGATGGCATGATTGACATTTCTTTTAGTCCTAGGAAACTCGAAAACAGTGAATCAATATAAGGTTGCATAGGCACTTGGTGTATGAACCTGAGTCGACAGCCATAAACCAACTGTCAATGAAGAGCAAAAGCAGAACTCGCCCTTTACTGATAGTTACGGCTCTATATATACTGTCGCTGTACAAGTGTGTCGAGCTCTGTATTGCATGTAGATGAGGGTTCTGTATATACGGGTCTAGGGTAGCTCAGTATATCAAACTTGAGTACACATTTTCCCTTCCGCGTATCACACATGTAACGAACACGAGCAATGAAGCTTCGATTACAGTACGGAAAGTCCTCACTGGGAATAGCAGCTTGCTTCGCTGGAGTTTCAGCTGTATTGAAATTATGTGTGATGGCGTGGTAAAGTTATTGCGAACACGTTGGTATCACACTTGATAGAGACCATTATGCTTTAAATAGGTACTATCATCGATTTAACGTGTTTTAAATAAGACGAGCAGCTTCTGGGTAAACATCCGTAGCTCGTCTGATTTGATTAACTTTTTAGGGTATGTAGCTATGAATATTTCAGATGCTTCTGGTAGCACTGAATCTGCGATACGTCGGTACCAAAGTCACGCCCCTTTGTGAACCATAAGCCACTCATGCAGGATGAGGCTAACCGTGGTACTCCGTACTCCGTACATATCAGAGTTTTGGGCCTAACTAATGCAGGGTTGATGCAAGGATGTTATAAAGCATTCTCACCACGGATCTAAGTTCCGTGGGTTGTCTCAGAATTGGAGGCTTAAATTCCAGCATGGCAGGGTAGTTTTTGTTGTTCAGTCTGGGTCATCAGATTTCCCTCAAAGAGGGTGAAGTATTGGTGTCTTTGTACCACCGGAAATATGATTCCGTTTATGTCCGGTTAATGGTTGCTGACGGTTGGTTGACCTTTGAGGCTATCATGTAAGACAGGACATTCCTTTGATCAAAGTCGGTGGCTTGAATATCACACGATGCAGTAGCATTCTGGCTGTTTGGGCAGGCAGTGGAACCCGACTAAAGCCAGAGCATCAAATCTGCACGATGAAACATGCTGATGATAGACCAAGAGCCAGAGTTGGGAATGTAAATGCGAACCCTGCAGATAGATGGAGATGATATATAAGGCACTACTAGATGGTTAGACGGTTTGGACGCGGGCTGTCGATGAGAGTGGGATATACTGGCACGAGCCAACTCGATAACCGGACACATTTCGCATTTCGCCGGATCTGAGCATTTATCGTATTAGAATCTGCACGGCTCGCAGAAGCTTTTAGGTTGCTGGGGATGTCGTCTCATTAATGTTACCTTGGTGGTGTGTAAGACGGCCCATGCAGTGTGAGCGAAATGGGCAAAAAGGGCTGCAGGTCTCCAGGGGAGCGGTACGTTAATATTAATGGCTAATTCTGCCCCGTTTCTTTTCTTCGCGTCTAGAATCTCGAGTTGCATCTAATCCCGAAACTCATGGGCTGTCGATCCACAACCTCATTAACTTGCAGCACATACCACAGGCACTAGTGGAGACGGGATGGAATTGAGATTGGGCATGATCCCAGAGTTGAAAAAGCAATTATTCTTCACCTCTGTTAGACAAGTACATTGAGATCCATATGTGCAGTAAGAGATATGTTGGTACTGTTACAGACCTTGACTACTCCGTAGAGCCGGCGCATTTTGTCACCTCCCGAGACCTGGAACGGTATCATACTAGCCCAACTTTCTTGACTCTTTTAGCACATAACGATCCATCTCAACGTTGGTTTCATCACTTGTGCCATAGCACTTTACCCTTTCAATCCAACAATAACAGCCCCCCCTTATTGTCCTCTTCTCTTCTGGCAATTCTTTGACGTTCCTTTTGCCCTTCTTGGCGACACTGTTTTGCTTATTCCATTCGCAGCCTACGCTCGAACTAACATCCATTCATATTCATCCCGCGAAAAGGCTGAGGCCACCCCTCGATCTAGAACCCTTGCCAGAACCCGCCGCAAGCTATTTCGCGTTTGCTCAGGGGGTTTGAATTTGATTCGAGCGACCTGCCAACCAACCTGAACAGCTCACTCAGCAACAACACTCGCTTTGGATCAACTCGGCGCATTCGAACAAATATCGACTAACAACGAGCAAAACGCTCGCTACCTTGTGCCTGTGCCTGCGCCTGTTTAACGCCATATCATATCCTGTCGTTCTCGGAACTGCGCTGCAGGGACCAATTCCAAGGTCCATGAGCCCGCGATTGGTCGACGGGGCACACGTTTAACGACAGCTCCTGGCACTGCGCTCCGATATCTGGATTCTTGATGAGTTCAGCAGTGCTACAAAGACCAACCGCCCTACTCATAAACTCCCGACCCGACCTTCTCTCGAACCGTTAAAGCTTATACCCACCTCTCGCCGTTGCCGACCCCCAGCTGCGAAACCTCTAACTACGCCAGCTCTGGCAGCTGTGAACTCTTCGATAAAGCTGCACCAGTCCCCTACGATATTCAATGCCCTGGCAGCCTCTTCCCCGCATCGCGTTCGCCGTCGCGACCTACCCTTTCCCAGCTTCGAGTCCCGCCGACCTTCCCCTCGAGATTGGCGATGAGCTCTATATTATCGAAGAGACACCAGACGGCAACTGGCTGCGCGGCTACCTCGTAGCGCCTCCCAGTCTGCTGGCTGGTCTGACTTCTGTCAAGGGCCAGACACTTGAGGCGCGTGTCTTCAGCGGAATTTTCCCACGAAGCTGTGTTGAGGTTCGCGAGATGCTAGGAGAGCCCGAAGAGGGCGACGAAAACGACGATGCAGCAAGTGATAGCCCAGCTTCGGATGGTGATATGCCTCGCGCGAGTGATAGTGCCAAGAGTGGTGTAACGAACGTTTCAGCGCGCAAGAGCCGTAAAGATGGAAATAGGTCAACAATCTCGAGCAAAGGCAGAATGCCCTTCAAGGAGCTTCCCAATGGTACTCTGGGAAGTCTATCAATACCCGCGGATAGAGATCCCAACGCTCCACGCCCTGCTGCACCCGTACCAATGCTCAAGATCGGAGACGAGACACCAACTTCGCTTTCGGAGCCCTTAATAGATGAGATCGCCTCATGTCTTCGAGAATGGCATTCTACCAATCTCCATGAACTCTTACTCTCCCGACAATATAGCCGACTAGATCAACTTTCTCAGCTTATCACAGGCCTCAACTTACATCGGCAACAGTTTCTGTATAACGTTCTTACTGCACATGAATACGATCTTTTACGTGAAAGGACCGTCTGGGACTTGGTTAGGGTGAATAAATTATGTGGAGGTGAAGTTATTGTGCGAGATCCTGAAGCCCGGGGAAGGGTCCTGACAGCCGACGATTGTATTGTCAAAGTCACCAAGTTGCAGTCTGTGATGAGTCTGTTGGATGAACCCCCACAGTCCCTTGTGGAATTGACTGCTCTACACCATCTCATGGTTGATATTAAGGGCTTCGCCGGTGCCTCGATTGAAGAGACCTCACTCGTTTTTTACCTCGTCAGCAAACCTCAACATGGTCAACCCACCACTCTTTCAGAAGGCTTTACAGTAAAAATCCCTGCTGGGGGCACAATCGTCAACCTGGCCAAGCATGCACAGACGAAGACTCTTTTCACAGATTTATCCTCACAAGACGTGGGCGATGTTCCTTCAGCAGAAACAGAGCTCTTCCTGGTCGTCAAAGTGTTAGCATCTCAGCAGATTATACCCTCACAGCCTCTCTCGCGCTCAGGTACCGGTCCAACGGCTCCATACTCGAGAGACCACATGAAACCGACATCTTCAGGCGGAATGAAGGCGACAAGACGGAGCCTTATGTGGGGTGGTAAGAGCTCAAGATCTGGCATTTCAAGAGGTTCACCTGTGGCGCGGATGGACGCCGTTGCCGAGCAAAATGATGAACGACTTTCAACAAGCGGCGCCGAAAGCCGAGAAGGCACTGGACCTCCAAGTACAGCAGGCTCAAAAAGTGGCAGCCCCCAAGATGGAGTGCAGATTGCGGATCGCACAATCGGTCTTGGCGTTCTTCGATTGAATCCAATCATGAAGCAAGATGACGAGGTCGAACATCTTATTAATATCTGGTCGACATCTTCGAGGCATGCAGGCGAAAGGGACGCAAGTGATGATTGGGATCCGCTAGTCAAGGAATTATTGAACAGCCCTTCTGGACACTACGAAAAGTCCCGAAGGGGTGAGCGACTGCAGCTTCAGCTCAAGAGTTTTAATCACTCCGACGCTGACATCCTCATAAAATCCACTCCCACGATGCTCTCAGGCGTGGCGAAGACAAGCAAGATGGGATTCTCCGGAGCCCCCACAAGACCTCGGTCTGACATCTACTTCACCTTAACTGACGCTGCCCTGGGAAAACAGAACCTTCTGTCTCGATTTAGTGGTAGCGCAACGGCCATGCCCTCTAGTGTTCATGGAAACAACCTCCAGATAACCCTCGAGGTTAGAAAGACCTCCGGAGAGCGGATTGAGAACTGCATCTTTGCCTCCTCCAATACAGAACCCTTGAGCACATTCAAATCGATAGCTACGGATCGAGGAGAGCCCTGGAATCAGACACTGCGTCTCGCTCTGGCCCCTAACGAAGTATTACAAGCTCATGTTGTCATGTTTGTTTCTGATATGCCCAACCCCCCATTTGCCATTGGCCACATGCCGTTATGGGACCAGGGGGCATTCATAAGGGATGGTTTACACGGTCTGCTCCTTTATAAGATAGATGAGTATACCTCTACCGCACAACCGGGGCCAACTGGAAAGGGCGGGTATCTGTCGCTATCGTGGACCCCGCAAGGCAAAGATGACCATCCTGCGGAAGTCACTGGTCCCCTCGCTGTGCTCCGTATCGATACCTATCTCTGCAGCACAAGGTTCTCACAGGACAGAGTGATCTTAGGGCTCTTGAAGTGGCGAGATCTTCCGCGGGAGGACGTTCCAGGTGTGCTTAGGCAACTCATTTTTGTGCCTGAAATCGAAGTGGTCAAGCTGCTCAGCGATGTGCTTGATGGTCTATTCGGAATCCTCGTGGAGTACTCCGGAAGTCATGAATTTGAGGATCTTGTTTTCACTGCCTTGGTCAGAGTATTAGGCATTGTACATGACCGAAGATTCAACCTAGGCCCATTGGTTGATCAGTATGCTGAGAACCAGTTCAATTACCCCTTTGCAACTCCCTGTCTCATGCGATCTTTTACACGACTCCTTCAAAGCCCAACAGAGCCCGAGACCGCCCGAAAGCTGCGTGCTACTTTCAAGGTTGTCAGGCACATCCTCAAATTTATTACACATGCTAGAACCCAGCAGAAAGAGAAAGAAGCTGGCATTGGTATCACATCCAACACCACCGGTTTTACACGCGAGCTCCGCGCCATCTTTAAGGCTCTTGACGCGATGATGCGTAGCTCTGCCCCTGCAATTGTTGGAACACAGACGCTCGCCGTCCAACATTTCCACACATGGCTACCAGAACTTGCTGGGTTGCTGACCACAGAGGAAATATTGCATATTGCCATTGACTTTATGGACTCGTGCACGGATGTCAAGGGCAAACTTGTTCTGTATAAGCTTGTCCTGATTATCAATTATGGCAAACTGGACCTATTTGCCCACCCGGACCAAAAATTAGCCCTCAGCACCAACACTGTTCGATGGATCACTCCTCACTGGGGTCATTCTGAAGAGGTGACCGACCAATGGAGAGACCAGATTCGTCTATGCTGTTCTATATTGGCGAGCCAGATCGACTATCTCGGCTCAGAAATCCCGGACCACATTCCGAAAATAATCGATTCTTACCTGGCGGTTCTTGCTGCTCCCCGCAAGCCGAAAGACCGCCTTTCTCTTCTTTTCCCGTCGTCCTACCCTTTCCCTACTAGACCTGTTAATGAAGACCTTCAGTTCGATGAAGCCTTGGTCGAGCTTTCTGCTATTTTGTCCGCAATATCTAATTCACCCTCAGGCATGCAACTGGAGCTTGCCGAGGACGACTTGACTACTCTGTTAGAGAATCTTCTTAGGGTACACATGAGCATACTGAAGGGAGAAGCATATCCCTTAGGCTGGTTGAGTGTACACATTCATCATCACAAATCGACTATGCGAACACTTGAGTATCTCGCTGGTACAATGCTAGAAGCTTTCCTTCCCGACCCAGAAGAAGCAGAGAGCTTTAATACTGAGCTATGGAAACTATTCTTTACCACACTCCTTAAACTCGTGGGCAGTACGTCTCTCGCGTTAGAGACGTTCCCGGAGCAGAAGCGAAGAGCAGTGTGGAAGATTGCGGGGGATGTTCGAGAGCATGGTGCTGAGCTCCTTCGTCGCACTTGGGAGGCGATCGGTTGGGAAACTACCCCCGATGAACGAAGCCGATACAATCTCTCGAAGATGGGAGGGTACCAAGTTCAATATGTCCCGGCACTTGTTGGTCCTATCGTCGAGTTGTGCCTCAGCGTGCATGAGGGTCTTCGAAGAATGGCAGTCGAAGTGCTACAGACTATGATTGTCAGCGAATGGACACTGAGCGAGGATCTGTCCATCATTCAGACAGAGACGATCGATCGATTGGATCTGTTCTTCAAGGAGAAGCCTTTGACTGAGAGCATCCTCCAGAAACTGTTCATATCCGAGCTACTTGAACGTTTTGAGCCTCTAGCAGAAATTTCCGACGAACCGTTGTATACAGCCCTACGTGAGTTCGTTGGAACTATAGATGAGTTTCTCGACCTCCTAGTTGCAGTACACAGTAGTGAAGATCCTGGCGAAGCAACACATCTCATTAATCGTTTGCGGCTCATGGAATTCCTTCGCGATATGCAAAAGGAGGAGATCTTTGTTCGCTATGTGCACCAGCTTGCAGACCTGCAAGCCGAGTCGCGGAACCATACGGAAGCTGGTTTGGCCCTACGGCTGCATGCTGATCTGTATGAATGGGATCCGGCTAGCCAGACGCCTGCTCTGTCTGACCCGGAATTTCCGGCACAGTCTCAGTTTGAGCGAAAAGAGAGACTCTACTTCGACATGATCAAATACTTTGAAGAGGGAGAGTCATGGAGCCATGCTTTGGCAGCATATAAAGAACTACAAACGCAGTACGAGACCAACATCTTCGATTTCTCCAAGCTGGCCAGGACTGAACGAGCAATCGCAACGATATATGAGACCATCTCCAAAAGTGACAAACTCGTTCCTAAATATTTCAAGGTTGTCTACAAGGGGCTTGGATTCCATGCTAGCCTCAGAGACAAGGAGTATATATATGAGGGATCTCCAAGCGAACGCGCTTCCGCTTTTACAGACCGCATGCAAGAGCAGTATCCAGCTGCTCAAATTGTCACTGGGGGCGATGTTGAAGATGTTGAAGGTCAGTTTCTGGTTATCTCAGCTGTCACTCCTCATCGCGACCTCAGCCATCAAGTTTTCCAGCGCGCACGGGTGCCACAAGTAATTCGGGATTTTCTTTTATCATCTCATCCTCAGACATTTTCTATCTCCACACGACGCAATACAAATGGCCCCGTCAAGGAGCACTCTGCGGAGAAACTGGTTTTCGCAACTGCTGATGCTTTCCCTACAATACTTCGTCGCAGCGAAGTTGTTGACACGCAAGAAGTCAGGCTCGGCGCCCATGAGACAGCCTTGGAGCGGATTGTCCGCAAAACCCAAGAAATGACTGCCCTTGAGCATCGAGTAGCTGATGGTAACGGGGATCATGCTCAACTTCTTCTCGATGCAGTCAGCGTTTCTGTCAACCCAACTTCCGAAAGTAGTGTAGCCTGTTACCGCAAACTGCTACCAGAACCCAAGGAAGTTAACGATGATGCTGAAGATGATGAAGACCAGGAAGCGCCAGAGGCAGAGCTGACACCCCAAGACAGCGCTATCAAGATGGCACTTGTGGACCATGCTATCATGATCAAGAGGTGCCTTGCCATGTTCGCCCGAAGTCCCAATGAGATTCTCAACAGTAGACATGAGGAGCTTCATAAGTGTAAGTTAGCCTTTAACCACAGGCTGGTCCAGTCAACTAATTCCTTATAGTCTTTGAGAGTACATTTGCGTCGGAAATCGCACACTTCACGCCTCCTCAGCCCCAACGCGAAACGGTTACGACACCTTCTCCTACTTGGAGACGATCGTCTCGTTCTTCCGAAGCTAGCCCCAGACATAAGAATATTGGGGTTTCGGTGAACGGCGTTACCACAGAGGAAGCGTCAGTCATTAGGCCTGTCTCAAAACGAGGCACACGACTCAGTTTCCTTGGTGGCAGCAAGAAGAAGGAACCCGAATTGCCAACTGAGCCTGAGGAGCCTGCTGTTGATATTGAAACAGCGAGCAACCTGAGCCGTTCTTTGAGTCGAAGTCAGAGCAAAGAACACAACCGTCGGCATAGCTTTTTCCGCACTCAATCTCATGACGAGAAGCATCCTGAGTCTCCAGGAGGGTTTAGCAGCCGAGGGAGTTTCGACCAGCAATTCGGTGGCGGCAACGAAAAGGCTGTCGAGAGCAAGATCCCTAGCAAGAAGGCCAGTGTCCGCAAGAGATTCAGCATGCTCAAGCTTGGCCGCAAGGGCAGCAAAGGCAATGGCATGATGGGAAGTCTGGACGAGGAGTAGGACTACTTCCGGGCTTATTTCGGCCGCTACAACGTAGGGTTCGACGATAAGGCATCCCAGCACTGAGGGACAAGACTCTCTCAACACCGATATGAGACGGTGGAAACATGAACGTACTGACCTATAGAGGTTCCCTTTATACCCTCCCTTTGTATTTCTGATTCTTTTATGAATGTTATACCCGAAAAGGGAGTTAGAGGGAAAGAAGATGTGTATTCACATCTAGAGCACCCATGGTTGGATCACCTTGGGGACGGAGACGACTTGTGAACCAGGGAGAAAGGATGGATATACAATGTGCTGATACCTCACTGCCCTTCTGACTACAAGCAGAGACGGACTCTTTTTATTTTTATTTTTATATTTTGTTATCTTCTGGTGTTTCCCTCACTGATGTTGCCTGCTTCGCCACAAAAACACCTCTTCGCATTCATTTGTTTCTTTACTTTTTCGCAGACTATTTCCGTCATGTAAGCTTGGTGTTATGGATACCTAGGATATTATTTATGCCTAGTTATGGCAGGCCATAGAGGACTGTGTGCGTTTGCATGTTTGCAGCACACTTGTACAATTTACGTCTAGAGCCTGTGCGGCCTCAAGACTTGACAATTCATTCTACTGCGTCTTGTGTGAATAGCCTGGGCCCCTGACTGAGGCTTATGTATAGAAGATTTATCTTGATAGAATGCTACCTTTATGACAAGACTCGTTCGAGGCACAACAATCAATGCAGTAGAGATTTCTTTGGCAAATACTAAGTTGAGACACATGTCAGTTGCTCATATCAATCCTGTTATTGAGCACAGTTTGTCTGCAAATAGACGACATTAAGTTTCCCGGTGTGTAACTGTCACCTTCTTTGCTTTCCAGGATATATCTCGCTCCTTGCCATGCAGTAAACAGTCATGGGTTAGTCGCATGGTGTGTTGTCATTCCTAAACCCTCAAGCATAACCTCTCATTCGAAGAAAGATAGTTAACCTTCTTCCGAGGATTTCAATGCAAACAAATGCGAAATAAGCGTTCGATGCATATTTTCTTGGTAAGCACGTCGCTGCTCCTCCGAACCCCAAGTTACCAGGATCTGTTGCTTTCGAATAACGATAGGACTCTTGAGGGCATCTCCTTGTCCGACGTGTCTCATATACAAAGCTGGTACTACGGTGCATACACTGTGCAGGTTGTGATACAAGTCTTCTTCAGAAGGTGGAGGGTCAAGTTTCCATAGGTTAAATCCCTCCCTATTCTGAGCACTATAGTGCAGTTGAGCCTCATGAGTGAATCAGGGAGCCTGGGCATTGGACGTAGTTCTCCGCTAGCACTGGTAGGAAGGGAAGTAATGTCTAAATAGAAGTGGGTGGTAGAGATTTGCAATTTTCGTACAATCTAATGGCGGGATACACAACGTTGCTGAGGTCCTGGTAGCAACTGTGAAGATTATTCCCTGGGAGAAAATCCCGAGGATGTCGGAGAGCTGTAGGGCCATCTCCTTAGCTTTTCTTTGGCGGACTGGTTTAAACTGGGGACAACTGAGAAGGGTGTTGTATGCTTCAGCAGTCCATGTCCTCACGGTGAAATGGTCTGCACAACGGCTTGTGTTAGCAGTCTCGAGTTTTATGCACACAGGTCTCCATGGCTGTTCTTACACACCTATCTTGGGTTCAATTGAGGCTCGCATGTGGTTTTCGATAGAACTGATAGTCTGCACGCTGCGTGGGATGGCATCGTAGAGAACAGACTGAAAAACCCTGACATTAAGATATCTCAAAATCACGGATCAGACGATGGCCTTGTCAGGCTCTGAGAAATTCAGACCATTCATCAGATCCGGGTATTCTCTGAGAATTCTCTTGAATCTGTCAGCATCGACTACGCGCCTCTTCACGTGGGTCAAAAAAGCATGAGCATCATCGCCACAGTCCTCCAACCAGGGGTTCATGAGCTCCTGTACCCAGTCCTGAATCTGTTCAATAAGAGCATTGTAATCCTAGACTCAAGATTGGCATTTGCAAACAAGGGCGTGTAGTTACTAGAAATCGGATCTTGTACCTGCCTAACCTCTTCAGGTGTCAGATCCTTGCGGTAGGGCTGGAGACTGAATATGTGGGATCGCACATCATTGAGTTGTTCTCAGAGCACACGGTTGTCCTCGGTCAGCCCTTTAGCCTTGCTGGCCAGGGCCATGTGGGAGCTCAACTTATGCTCCATGTCCATGACTTCCTTCGTGAGCCTGTTTACCTTCTCCTGGGCGATCTCTTTCTTCTCATTGAGTTCGGATAGCCTTTGTAGGATATCTTCGACAAGGCGAACTTGAGTGTTTTCCTCTAGAGAGGTGCTAGCATAATAAGCGAAACTCTCGGTTTTCGAATCAGCGAATGAACCAAGTGAGCCAACCTTTTCAGTCGTGAGCGATGGGTCAGTTTTCCGAAGCAACTGCGGCTGAGCCTAGCCGAAAATGCTGAGGATATTGAAAATTTCTCTAGAGTGACGGGATTCCTTTAGATAATGTTGAGCTGTACCCTTTAGAGCTTCAATATCTCGCTCATGTTCCCCATGAGTCTTGGTTGTGCTAGGGCTTTCAGCGTCCCAACTGCCAAGCATGATTCCAGATGACCTTTTTCGAAGTTCGTTCTCTGGAGAAATGGCATGCGTTGCGCTTCTCCCCGGCGGAGGTTTTGTAGAGTGGGAGTTTCAGAGCCTGGGTTGACTCGAGGCATGCAACCATTCCCTTCTCCTGCGCTTATTTTGAATCTGCTCATTCCAATGGATTTGTTTGTAAGCATCTAAAGGAGAGAGTCAAGCGCAAGGTCGGGCATCGGTAAAATGATTGAAATAAGATGTTGTGTTGAGTTGTGAGTTTCTGATCAGAATAATTGTAGAAGTCCAGCTACCAAGGATGCAAACGTTGTATGTAAACAAATAGGTAGAACAAAGCCATGAATACGCCTCATTGGGCGGCAGCGGCTGGATGTGTTCTACCTTGTTACGGCAGGCAAATGTGCAGAAATATAGTGTAGCAACGAAATAGAGAAAAAGAGTAGAAAGGCTAGGCGCTTTAGTTTTGGGGTGCCCGCAGACTCCAGCACCTAGTTAGATTCACCAGAAGCCAGACCTCTGCAATGGATGTCAGCAGCCACAAACAGCGACCAGCTACAGGACCAGGCATGCAATCTGACTGGCCTTAGCATTGTTTCACAATGTGCTTTCATTTCCATTTTTTCTACATAAAAAACCTTAGTACAGTTCCCTGGAGTTTCATGAAAACGATATTCTCTCTTTAGTGATATCTTCAAGCGCTTTATAGATCCATAGCGGGGCGGGATGCTCGTCACTGGCAGATGTCAGTCGGCTAAACCGTCATGTTAAATACGATAAAGAGCAGTGAGTCTAATGAAATAGATCTGATGCCATTTCAAGTCGCATAGAACTCTACATCGTATCGCCAAATAGGCATGGTCTGAGTCTTTCTTATTGGAAGTGGAATGAAGTACACAACTTTTAAACTACGGAGTAACCCCCACGGAGTGATCAGCGAAACCCCTGTTACACCCCCTTGCAAAGGGTGGCAAATCCTGGGGGAGGAAAGAAAACCCAGGAACCTTGACCCTAATCGATGAAAATATTTAGGGAAATCTAGCCTAAGCTTAGGGGGCTTTTTACTGCGTTTATTTTGACGCCCTATATCAAGGCCTGATGTTTTCTTGCTCCCTGAGGACACCAAACGGATTCACACTGAGCCGCATCTGTTTCTGATCAGACTAATGCTTTAGTGGCTGCTCTGTATTAACGTCCATGCACGTCTGCCTCTTACCGTCCAGTATCGTTCAGGTCAACAGAGGTACCTACTGGTAGCTTTCTCAGGGTTTTATACTTCTGACAGATTATCGAAGCCGAGTTTGTAATCATTCCATGGAACAAGTGAGACCTTGGGGAATTTAACAGCCCACTCGCTCAACATGCGAACAAATGCTTCTCATTACCTACTCAAGCCGAGTGCTGTATTCTGGTAAGGTAAGCATTGTGACCCAAGATCCTACCAGATATATTTATTTAGACTTCAAACCGTGATGACTGAATTGCCGGGGTTTGATACCCTTAAAGACACTGCTAGAATGAAATTGAAAACCAGCAGCAACAAAAAAGACTTGCGTAGGATATGAGCGAGTGCCGAGAGGGGTTTGTTCAGGCAGGAACAAAGGATATGATGTTTTGAGGTACCATAGTAGACAGCAAAATCACCTTCCTCATGGATAGGATCTAGTATCTTACCTAAATTGGGATTGCGTGTAACACCGCGCAGCAGGTCCATCTATTCCTCCCTCGGCATCACTGCCGCCTTCTGCTTAAGTACGTTAAGGAGCAGCGCTTCTCCCTATTACGCTCTCTCTCTTCCGTTTGAGAGATCTTCACACATTTTCATTTCTTACAAAAAGACCACCCTCCCCCTCCTCTTTTCCTTAGGTACCTACCTATCCATTTCACACTTGTGGCTCAGCTACCACGCGAGGCGCATCGTTACCCCGAGCCGTGAAACTGATATCATATTTATTTTCGTTTCACACCCAATCACCACAAAACCCTTCTCCATGGAAGTGGATCAGCCCAAAACAGCCGATCGAAAGATTATCGTCGGCATTGATTTTGGGACCACATACTCTGGAGTCGCTTGGGCTGAGAATCGCAACCCATCACGACGGACTTGTATCACGCAATGGCCTGTATCTAATGCCAATAAGGAAGGACAATCTAGCGATAAAGTCCCCTCAAGAATTCGATACAGCGGAGACAAGATCGAATGGGGGGTTTTCTGTCCCTGTGAATGCACCTCAACATGAAGTTGTTGATTGGTTTAAGCTGTGAGTCTCAAAACCTTCATAAGTATAAGCAGCTGGAAGGCTCATGCCCTCAAAGGGACCTAGACCCTTCCACACAGGCTGTTGGCCACAATCCAAGAGCCGAGGGTGCACGAAGCGGCCGAAATACCGACGAACTTGTCACCGACTTCATTGCGCAGCTCGTTGAGCATCTTATGTACACTTTGCGTGAGAAGCTTGGCTGTAGTCTTGTCAAGAGCACTCCTTTGGAATTTGCCATCACCGTACCGGCTATTTGGAGCGACTTAGCGAGGGAAAAGACCAAGAAGGCATGCGAACAAGCTATGATTTCCGCGCCCGAGCACCACGTCCATTTGGTTTCCGAACCCGAAGCAGCTGCTATTCAGGAGAAACAAAGGCTACAAGGTGGCACCAAAAAAGAAGAAGGCTCAGGCAACGACTTCGACGTCAACTTCAACTTCGACTAATCAGACATCTACTCCGAGAACCAGAAATGGCACTGACACTAACCCTGACATTGCCACTGTCACTCAGCGCAAGAATAAAGTGACTGCAAAAAAGACACGTCCTTCCCCTGATAGATACTCAAATTCTCGCCCTCCCCCCTCTCGAAAATACACCACTGAGCAAGGCCCCCCCTATTCAACCGCCTCGCCAACGGTCGAAAGTTGCACGCACCAACGACATGTCCGCCCAAAATAGCAGCTTTTATGGGCGCGTTAACTCGGCCATCACGAGTTATTTTGAGGACGACAGTAGTGCTACGGCAGTGCAAAATCGAACGAACAAACCTCAAGAGTCATCAAGTAACGCGGCTCAGTCTCAAGCGTACGACACAACCCCTTTTTCGCTATCAACGCCCTTCTTTCCTCGACTTTGACCTTACTGCAGATTCTCCTCAAGATATAGTTATCGCTCCTGGGTTTAGCTCTGCTTTGTCGCCCCGACAAGCCTATCATTCTACCCCAGCGTCTATCCTAAACTTTGCAGACTTCGACCCTGAGAATACAGATACTAAGATATCTGATATCAGACACGGCAATATTTCGCCCCATGAAAAACCTATAGCTAGCGCCGCCGTCGCCTCATCTTCATCTCCGTCCTCTGCGAGCCCGCAACTTGATCTGTCTGAGTCACCAGACACTGATACTGTGACAGCAAGCGCAGCAGGCAGCCGAGAGTGCCTTGCCTGTAGTGACATGAAAGCTCCAGATTCTTTTCCAGATTTTGTCACTTCGAAATGCACGCACACTCCTTCTATATGTTTGGATTGCATGGTACGGTCAATCCAAGTGGCCATCAAAACCGAATACTGGAACGAAATCAGTTACCACGAGTGTAAAGAAAAACTAGAGTATAACGACATTCAGCGCCTTGCAGATGAACAGACAGTTGCCAAGTATGAACATAGTACGCAAACCGATAGAATATGACTAACATCATATAGATATGAGAGACAGGCGCTTCGAGCTGCTGTGGCAGACGAGGAAAACTTCTTCTGGTGTACCTCTGATTGCGGCTCTGGACAGATCCACGACTCTGGGTCTATTCAGCCCATCGTCATTTGCATCAAATGCAATCATCGCTCATGCTATCGCCATGGAGTCAACTGGCATGAAGACTTGTCTTGCGATGAGTATGATCGGTATCAAATTGAGTAGTGCCAATGAGTCTGTAACAAGCAGCTGAAAAATGCAGCAAGATCCATGGGCACTACTCAATTTACTTAGTTTATGCGGTAGGCTGCAGTTTTCTTTTAAGCTAGCTACAGGCGTACTACCTATGCAGTGCTGATTCTTGTGTATTACAGGTTCAAGATGTGGGTATGAGTTCTGCTGGGAATGCGGCGCCGACCATCAGGCTATCATGAGAGGCGATAACAGCCTGCATAAGAAGACATGCCCTTTTCATCCTCGAAACCAGAGGAGTGGATAAGGTATTGGGACATGCTTTGGAAGGATGGTTGACATGAGAGGTTTGTTGGATGGGTTGGGAGCCATGACACCCCCAGGAATATGTACTTAAGCTTTGTCCTTCAAGGAGCCTCGACTATGTATAACGTAAAGTCAGCTTGGTTATCCGTCTTGAGACTTGGCACAGCTTGTATATGTCAGTATATTACAAACATGCAGGACACCATCAACTGTTCGGCGAATAAGCTGTTTCGATTATTGCCTGTGGTATAATACCATATCAAGTAAACATTTAACGCCAATGTCTAAGTACCTTCAAGAAAAAACACTTGTATCTGTGCAAATATTCAGCCACGGGTATTCGGTAATATTTCCACTAAAACCATAATACAGGCTGTGCCGCCTAAGCAGCCGTCAACTCAGCGATGCGGCGCTCCAATTCGGGGACCTGGCGCAACCGAACCTCCAGCTCTTCCTTCTCATCCTCAAGTTTAAGACGTCGATCGGCATCAAGCTTGGTGAAAACATAGTTGCCCTGGCCATCAAACTGAAGGATGTGAGAGTGATACTTCCACAAACTTCGGCGGTGACTGACGGTCATGAGAGTGACGCCTAGGGCCTTTGCTGTATCATACATGGCCTTCTCTGTCTCAAGGGTAACGCTGCTGGTACACTCGTCAAGGATAGCGTACTTCGGGCGATGGTAGAAGAGCCGAGCCATGGCAACACGCTGTTGGAGACCACCAGAAAGAACATCGCGCCACTCAGCCTCAGCGTCCCAACCTTCCTCGTATAATTCGGGTAGGTGCTCAAGACCAAGGATCTTGAGATACCCGAGAAGGTCTGCGTCCGTGACACCACGAGCACGCATCTGGCGAAGAGAATCCGGGTAAATTATTTGTTGGCGGAGGGAGCCTCGGGAAAGGTAAGGCCGCTGGGGTATGTAGAAAATGGCGTGGAAAGGGGGTTTGTAGACTGTGCCTCCATAAACAGGCCAGAGACCGCCGAGAATGCGGAAAAGAGACGATTTGCCGCAGCCGTTAGGCCCAACAACAAGCAAGTGGTCTCCGTGTTTAAGAGTGAAAGACAAAGCTTTGATGAGGACGTCACCGTTAGGTGAGATAATGGGTCTATTTGTGGGAATGGGTTAGCATAGTAACAGAGGACAGTGATCTCCCACTTACACATCAATAAAAGTGATATCGTTACTCTCGTGAACAGTCCCACGCCCCTTGAGAACAGCCTCGTTACCTTCAACGCCCGAAGAGGAGACGAGCTTCTTCTCAAAGTGACCAGCCTGGACATCATCCATCACATCCAGTAGAGTAGCAACACGAGACGTGTAGCCCGCCAGTTCCATAACCTCCCTATATGAGAACATGATACGGCCAAATGCGTCGGATGCAGAGAGAAGCATCCGTCTATTAGTGACAAAGGCTTCTGTTCGATCGCCCATATTCATCGCGATGTGACCAGGCATCTTGACAAAAACGGGAACACTGCAGAGCATCAGACCAAGCGCGCCCCAGAAATATTTGATGACAAAATCTTCCATAAATCCGTGGTAAAAGCGTCGACGGAGGATGTAGTTGACGTGCTTGATGAGAGTAAAGTAGCCCTTGTCTAAAGTGTCCTTCTCAGCGTTGTGGCCCCCGTATAAAGCGACTTCTTCGCTATAATCGATAAGGCGCGAGTGCTGGAAGCGGAATTCGCCCTCCAACCTTGCTTCATCTGCAACATATTTCCCAAACGGCGGAGTTAGTGCTCTCATCACGTTGGCTGATAATTGTACAAGGAGTGACATGAAGACAACGCCTTCACCACCAACGCTCTTCGACAAGGACCAGGTATATATTGTCTGAATGATGTCAGTGACTTTTTTGCAAGTGCAAACAATTCAACATACCATGTCGAGTAGAGGTTTGGCTAAATTACTGTACAATTCGGCCAGACTATTGGAAAACTTTGATACATCGACCGCAATCAGTTGATCTGGATTCTTTATTCTGTCATCCAAAGCCGAGATACCGTAGAAGGTTAGATTGGATAAGTATTTGTCATGTATATGCTGCGTAAGCCGCGATCGATATTTGAGCGATAGTTCAGCTTGATGATACGATAGCTAAAGCAGTTGTGAGCAAGCAACCAATATCGGGGAATCAGACTTACCATGGAGTTGGTGAAGGTCGCAGGGACCGCGATGAGCATCCACCATACTATGCGCTTCAGGAACTCCTTTCCGTTTCCTTTCACGAGAGCCTTTACAATAGCACCATCCATTTCGGCGACGCGTAGACTAATTAAAGTCCTGAGAACCAAGAAGAAGCTGTGGCTCATCAGTAACCTCGACTCTTTGCTGCGCCATCCTGGAACAACAATCTTGAGTAGCCGAAGCAATGACCGAAAGAACTCGCGATTCAGCTCGACTTTCTTTCGGGGTGTTTCCTCGCTTCCACTGGATGTGGTACCGCGACGAGCTGCGCGCTGGGCAGCTTCACGGGCGGAGGCTGCCTTTTGCTCGGAGATGGCAAGGCGAATTCGATTAGCGAGGGCAGCGAACAGAGTGATCCATACAGCGCGTGAGATACGTGTGCGATTGGAAACGTAGAGAGTTGTGAGTTGCGAGATGATACCCCGGAGGGTGCGATCGCCAGGCAAGGCGAGCTTCGATTGCGATGCCATAACGCGCGCGCAGACCCAGATACTCTGTAGACTAAGTTGATAATGGTATAGTATTATTGAGCGATCTCTAGCGACGATTCTGTAGTCACTTGAAATCGAAATGTAGTCGAGATTGGGGTTGAGCCGAGGCGTATCGACGTCACATCACAGATCTATTCAAAGCAGCTAAGCGCATGGGAAATCGGAAGTCGAATGGTATCCAAATAAAAAAACGAGTACTGGCTCAAGCAATGGTCTTGGGATCAAGACCTAAAGAAAGGGAGAAAGAATTCAAAGTGTTGAAGGGAGTAAGATTCTTGCGCTACATGGCCAAGGACGTCCGTCTTGTGAGCTCCAAGATATCGATGGTAGTTTCCCCATACAGAAGCTTCCTCGGTCGATGAATCTGGGGCAGGAGTGAGCCTCCCCATACTTTTCTCCTGCGCTCGGCATGTGATTAACATTTGACTCAACAGCCACAGATTGAGCACAGCCACGTTTAATGAACTTTCCGCGGGGATGACTAAATTTTCGATCGCATCGCGGGGCACCTTTTCTGAACATTTTGGATAACACAACATCACCGAAGACTTTCTTATTACGACCATATTAGCCATCAAACTATCAGCGACAATGTCCGACGACGAGGGTATTTCTATATACGATGAAGTTGAGATCGAGGATATGACTTTTGACGAGGCTATGGGAGTTTACCAGTTCCCATGTCCTTGTGGCGATAAGTTCCAAATCACACTCGAGGATTTGCTGGACGAGCAGGATATTGCCGTGTGTCCTAGTTGCAGTCTCATGATTCGGGTTATTTTTGATCTGGTACATCTTGCGACAAAGCTTTGCTCGTAGTTTTCTGTTAACAAGTTCAGGATGACCTACCAAAGCCTCCCACTTCAGGCACCTCGGGCGGACAGGTTCTTCTAGCCGCTTGAGTAAAGCAAGAATGGCAATAGGAATCATACATATTGCGACTCCCCTTGCAAATAGGCCCGGCACGACAGTCGCCCTTCCGCCGTGAGCACGACACCTTCTGAGGAGCTTGAGACTTCTGTCCAACTTGGTACCGGTAAATCGGCCACAAACCTCCGGAATCCTAGAAAGTCCCATTTTTGCAACGTCCTCAGCCCAATGCAAGCAGCAACCCCTTCCCCTGGTAGGACAAGAGTGGCCCCAGGGTATCTGGAAGCCTGGCTCACTCAATTTACTCTGTCTAGAGTTGCACAAAAAAATGAGAGTCGCTTACACGAAAACCACTCATGTGCCAAACCGATTGTCGTGTTTTTTTGCAACCCTGGGGGTCTGTGTGGCCGCCACAATTAGCCAACCTACAAGTGCGACGGGCAAGGAAGAAGCGATTGAGGCCCCATCAAGATAAGAGTACAACACAAACGTGATGCCGGAAATAAATTTGCCGCCACTCCGTTGGTTCAGGGTCACTGCCAAACTTCCAAAGACAGGCAGGGCCATGAGAGGTTCAAGAAGGCCGGGTAAGAAGAGGAAAACATTTCACGAAAAGACATTAGACAATGGTGGTGGTATGCGATTAGTATTAATATAGCTGGAGGTGATTCCGCTCCATTGATCTATCTATTCTAGTCAGGACAAACCGTTCCCGATCTATCCCCATCGAAAGTTACACGCGCACCAGCACGGTTCCTCCAGGACTATGCATCAGAATGAAGCATGTCCTCATATCCACCAACCCTGGACAAGTTCCGAATGTCAAAATTTACAGGGCAAGGGCAACGGCGAGAGCACCAGCGAGACCGCTGAGGCCGAGGGCAGCAGCACCGTTGGCGGGGGTGGAGCCGGAGCCGGAGCCGGAGCCAGAGCCGGGCTTAGTACCGTTGGTGGCTGTTAACGTTCATGTTAGTTGTGAACTGTCGTGAACAGAGGATTGTGAAAAGGGTTGGAACTAACGGGCACCGGGAGTAGCAACAGGAGTAGCAACGGGAGCCACAGGGGTCTGAGCAGCAGCCGCAACAGCGACGAAAGCGAGGACGGCAGCGGAAGCGTGCATTTTGATGGTGGTTTTAGGTTGTTCGGTTGTTGGTAGAAGAGTTCGAAGAGAATTAGATCGGATTCAAACGAGTGTTGGTGTAGCGATTGTAGTTGTAGTAGTTGTTGAGTGGATGCTGAGGATAAGAAAATGACTGAATGAGCGGAGGAGCTTCGGCTCCTATATACCTGAGAGCCTCGCAAGGATTGAGAGGATAGTCAATCGGTGCAGTACATACATGATACATGATACCAGCCCCAGGGGGCGGTTGCATCATCCCAACCCCAAGCCACCCACTTCTTTTGGTGTCTTCGAGTTCCACCGTTGTACTATACATGACTCCACCGCCAGGATATTTCGATATTATCACCCAATACCAGATGCCAGGGCCTCGACGAGGAAGTTGATCCGGTGCGTCAGTTACAGAGCTGAGAGGACCCACACTGACTTTCGTTTTCTCTGTCTGAAAATCAAGGCACAGTGTCAACGCAATCTACAGTGTCAGTTGAGGTTGAATTAAAACAAGGCTCTCCGTTGAGTCATGCTGGACAACACTGGTTGACTGCGGTGCAAGATTGACGCGGCTGTACAGTAAGTAATTCGATGATCCAGCAAAAAATAGATAGACCCAGCCTCACGCCAACCGTTCCGCTGATGCTAATGCTTATGCACGACGGTATATTTCTGCTAGATCAACCAACCAAGATCTGATACTACCCGCAGCCATATGCAAGACGACAAGATATTGACTTGATGGATGCACACCACGGGAGAGATAGCCAACTAAGCATAAAAGCACTGTAGAAAGGTTCAGGTTCAGCGTAGCCAGCTAAAGCCAACCTCCCTAGCCTCCAAAGATTCATGGAAACAGGAACAGTCCTCAAGATGATCAGCCGTGCAGTTCTATAGACCTACACAGTTTCACTCGGCAACAAGAGACTTGCGTCATAAACGTAACCAAGTTTTTATTATGTATACTGCACTGTATCGACTGAACCTTTGAGAATCGAGGAACAATCATGAATCTTCGCTGTTGGGCGTGGGTTAGTTTGTTTGGGGTTGGTGGAGGCGGATTGCGCAAGCTTTCCAGACCAAGGCGAATAGAAAAGAAAAACAAACGCTTGATTGGGCTGTCAGAGAATGTTTCTAAAAACAACCACAAGATAACTGGAGACGGGTTGCGCAACAACACCAACCAGCTCACTGTTGATAATTACTGAAAAGTACAAGGAATCCGCGCGAATAGCGGCTGCCGGTATTCCCTATTTCCCCTTCTCCCGCAGTTGCAGATGAGACCTTCATATCCCTGTGCCCTGTTAGCCTGTGCCCTGAAATCTTGTGGCTGGACCAAGTGCTAGGATTGTATTTTGCGGCTCGGACTAATAATCTGTAGATCTGTGTTGGATTTTTTAATTGTGGTTCTGACGCGCAAGCAGGATCAAACAGCCCAGACCAGGCTGCGGCCTTAACAGCAACCACAAAGCCACCAGTCAAGGGGAAAAAGGAGAGGGAGAGGGAGAGGGAGAGGGAACAAACAGGAATGATCGTCCAGCCACTCTCACTCTATTATCGTTTCCTGTCACGCATTGCATTAAAACGAAACAGCGCGGACATTCCGACAAGCTCCATCCTGATCGATTGTCTCGAACTTTGTCGTTCACTTAGACCAGAGAACCCCCAGCAAAACAGAAAATATGAATGGCCTGTGCTGTTATAGTGGTTCCACAGAAAATCAAGCTCCCTGCCCCTGCCAGCTTCTTGCTAGCTTGCCCCCGGCACTCTGACCTTGTCTGGCTCCCGTCCTCTACCGCTTCCGTCGCCTGCATCGCTCCCACACCGCGCACGACGCGCAATTGATGGTACCCATCAGTGAGTGTATCCATAATTCCATATTTTACTCTGAATCAACGGTTGGAGAGGAGTGTCCAGGTATAGTGATGATGAATAGGTCCCTTGAACTTGAATACTGATATGCCTCCTTCAATCTTTGTCTCCTTTAACCGACCCGTAAAACTCCATTTTTTTGCATGAACAAGCTTTCGGGGCCCCTTTTGTTTATTATTCTCGATAACATTCATCATCCATACATATGGTCCCCGGGGTCTGTTACAGGCCAAATGGGGACGCAGCCGGAAATATTCAACATGAAATTAATAATTGTCCCCTGCCCTGTTCATGTAGTGCTCGGAGAAAAAAGCCAAAGGTAGAAGCTCAATCAAACTGTCTGTTTCGATGTGAGTAAACTCCTATTGAACTTTTGAATGCTGTTGAAATGATGCTACCTTGTTCTGTCATGTTCTGGAATAATCACTATTTTGCAACTTGGCAATAAGTATCGGAATTATCACAATCACCGCATGACTATCCCATACCTATTTTCAAATCTCGTCACTATCACTGCCACTTTCTTGGCTTATTGTATAGTGGCAAAGAACTACGTACGTGATGTCAGCGTTAGCGTATGCCTGTACCGAGTCCTATGGACAAGAATAGCCTACCGAAGAATCCGCATTACTGTATCGAGTTCGTGGTATCGAGCATGGAGGCGAGTCAAGGTCAAGAGGGGAGGCCCGGAGGGAGGCCTAAATGGGGTTCATCAGGCTCAACCCAGATCAAAATCCAAATCATGGCAATCATGCTAGGCATAACAAAACAAGCCCGTCTCTAGTATAGCTGATCGACGTCTTTTCCAATTTTAACTCAAAACACAGATCCATCCATCCACACAGAATACACACAGAAT
>JABSTL010001147.1:0-22597 GCA_013759095.1 Fusarium sp. NRRL 29148
GACTTGCGTTCGCTGAAAAAGCCATCATCGCCATCGCGCCGGGTGAAGCCGTGACATGGCTCAACGCCGCCGACTGCACATGGTCACCGAAACTCGAGAGCCCCGAAATCAACGACTTGAGCAAACATTACCCAGAGCTCCACGACTTCTTCGTCAATTTTCTCGACGTGAAACAGAACGACTCGGGTCTGATATTCGACACCCTCATGAACGTCTCATCATTGAGTCCCGATTGTTCGCGCGACAACACAGCTAGAGGTCTTCTCGTCGCCGTGAGTCAACGGATACCAGAGTTTGGTCACATCTTTGACAAAGAGCGGTTCGCGAGGAGTAATGTCTTTCCTGTTTCGACGGCGGATGGTGTGTTGTTGTGTGCTTCGACGATGGAGTTTTCTGTTGCGGATCGACAGAATTTGAAGGAGGCTTTCACGGGAAAATTGAATCTGTTGGATTTTGATCCCAAGACTGTTTGGATGCTTGACAACTTGCTCGTCTGGGCTGGTCTCGATTCACGGTATCTCTCAAAACATGTTGAAGACCAAGGCCCAGCCGACGAGAACTTTAAGTCAATCGAACTCCCCTACGAGCTCTCCTCCAAAGCCGACCAACTCCTGCGGTACGTCCCTCACCCCTCACAAACTACCCTTCCACTGACTCTGTTAGCATCGCCGTTCACTTCAAAAGCCCCCGAACAACAACCCCCAAAGCAACATCCTGGCTTCGCGAAACCCTCGAACACTCAGAAGTCCGCCTCGCGTCGGGCTTCCAATCACAACTGATCTACCGCTCCGGAACCGCCTTCATAACCGCCGTCAACCCCATGGGCGGCCTCGACATCAAAGACACAGTCGGCTTCACCGTGTACGCCGACGACGAGAATTGGGAAATCCTGAAACAGACAGTGCTCCCCCGTCGGCTGCTCGAGTGGATCATGACAGACCCCGAAACGAATGTTGTAGGTTCTGTGCCTGAACAGGCTGTCAGCCTTGTAAGAAGTATTTTGAACATACCCGTTGGTCGCGAACATGTCATCCCCAAGATTTTGGATGCAGAGGGGATAGTGGATTTGGAATTGTTGGAGGCGTCGCCGTACTGGCGTGTAAACAGGTAAGTTTTCACTCTGAGTGAAGTTTGATGAGAGACTGATGAGTTAGTGAACGTGTACCAGACACAACCATCACCACAAAATCCGACAAACTACGACCCGCCAAGACCCTCGATGACGAAGACGACGACGAACCCTCACCGGCCTACACGCAGGGAGAGTCCTACCACGCAAGGGAAGACCTAGTGGACAGCAAGGGCGGCCCCCCTCCAGGAATGACGACAGGCCTGACGACAAAGATAAGCTCGGCTGAGCGAGGAATGACGACCAAAGCGGGCGATTTAACGAAGGACACGAAACAAGACGCACTGCGCGATAGACTCCCGATATCAAAACGCGGTTTAGAAAGAAGGCATTCGGAGAAGTCTGCTTGGGAGGAGGAGTTTGTGGCGAATGAAGCTACGCTGATTGATTTCTCCGGGGAGGATGTATATGGTATAGATTGATAGATTTTTATGTGATATGAGACAAGATAAGACAAGGAAATTGAGAATATTGGGAACTGGGCATTGAGTTTGTGTTCATATCATGCGTGCTGTTCGTTCAACTTGGGGGTACTAATCCAATCTGAGAGGCAGAGAGAATGGGGATCTGTCTTGATTTGGATCAGTCAAGAGCGTGGATCTCGAGTGCGCAAGACGCGCTGGCTTGGTGGCTGCCCTAGAGGAGGAAAGAAAACTCAGGACCTTGATCCTAGGTGATAGAAAGACTTAGGTAACTGAGCATACCTAAGTTTAGGACAAGTTTAGAATAGATTTAGAATACCCTCTACTAAGTTTATTTTAACACCCCACACTAAGGTCTGGTGTTTTCTTGCTCCCTGAGGCTGCCCTCTGCCCCACCTTCTCATCTCCATGCCCACTCCCACATCATCTCCTCTCACCTTCATCTTCCCCATCAAATCGCACAACAAACAACACCAAGAGAGGTGAGTCACTTGTACCCAACCATCTTGTCCAAGGGCAGGTGCTTACTGACTCAACGTCGCAGCAACTCAATCATGGGGGGCAGTTCTCTCAGCAGTTACCCCGGCTCTGCCGAAAAGTTTCAAGACGACATGGAGCGCCACAAGAGAAACCCAGAGTACCAGAACCCCACTATGCAGAGAATAATCTCTACCATCAGCAAGAACTTCGCCGAGGTGACCAAAGCTATGAGCGTCCTGCTTGCCAACAACCTTGCCGTCTTCGTTCAGGCCAACCTTAGGGGAATGAGCTCAAGTGTCGCGGCGCACATCACCCTTTGTTCCGCCTACCAGAGTCTGGGTTTGATCCAGTTGCATCCCCGCTTCAAGCGCATCAACTATCCTGCCTGGTTCTTCCTCGCCTCCGTCTATGGACCTGACCACGAGGAACTCCGCCCCTACCGAGACTAGTTGTCTTCGTTCTGGGACGTCGAGTTCCCCGCTGACAAGATCATCTATCCTTCCAACAAGAGCGAGGAGGAGCAGGAACTCCTTTTCATTGCGTCTTCTCTTGCCGATCGTGTTGAGCCCGAAGCTGAGCCCGAAGACGAGAAGAGTGATACCGAGGACCATGTAAGTATTTGCCGCGAGCACGAACAAAAGCTTATTGAAAACAGGTCATCGCGCTGACAGCCGAGTCGTCCGCTCCCGCTCCCATCTCTGAACTTGAAAGATAGAGAAGAGACTCGCCAACGTGGAGGTCCATTTTCTCGTCATCCGCAGTCAGCTGAAGTTTCAGTCCGAACTAATCGAAGAGGGCATCAAGGCTGTCCGCGAGATGGCCAAGTCTCTCAAAGGGGACAAGGAGAAAACTGAGCTGAGCCGGGAAGAAGCTGAAGTCGAAATCGCTTCTTATGAACTGGTGGCTCGCTGCGTCAACTCCGATGATGGTGCTGTTGAGGATGAAGTGGACTGAATGAATACAGCATGGAGGGTGGCGCCATTTGGTAGGAAGGACAACCATGCAGATGTAACATGAGTCGCACCGATGCTCAAGGGTTTTGCGACGAGGACCTCTGTGGCTTTGTTGTTTTCGTCTTGTGAGTGTGAGGTCACGGATGGGATAGACTCGGATGCCCTTCGGCAACATGGCCACAGTACCAAGCAGTTTCTTAGTCTAGTGACCAATTACCTCGAGTAACGAGGATTTAGTGCTTATGCGACTTGATGTTCGACGTGACGTTAGTGGTTTTCTTAATATTCTGAGCTGTCGTGAAGCTGGTACTCCTCCACAACTCGGCTACATGAGTCTTATCCCAGAGCCAAGGCGATGAAACCTGTGACCTCAATGCTAATGCAAAGTAGAAGTTGAGAGCAAGATGTGTGACGTGACTTGTAGCTGAGACTTGAGGCTGAGAGTTTGTATGATCGCGAAGAACTTGGAGTTCCTGGACAGCAGAGTCATTGTTCCCCACGTCATGTCAAACTTGAGAGATGATCCAGATAAGATCAGGGGCTATCAATGGAGGGAGGGTTTTTAATTGAGTTATCTAGTGGCCAAAAGTCTATGTTCACTGACTTATCCAGGTATCTAGACCTGACATGTTCAGCTACAGGTGATATCAAGTATCCAACCTTATAAAAGTGCCAATACCCAATTCATCCACTCCCTCAGATATCTACTCTCTGGTGAGATCCAAACCATGGTAGTATCAACAAGAATACCAAAATCTCAACCAGTTCAGAGTTTCTAAATCCCACTCACCACATGACAACGTCAGTGCCTCCAAGAGAATCAGCCTCAAGCTCCTGAACGAACTCCAAGGACATCCCACCAGCACAGTACGCCATTCTAGGCCACGCCATCAGCGCAACATCACAATGCCGCTACGGAAGCGCACCATTCTCCTCCTTCCAAGCCTTGAAGATGCGATTGCACCGCTTCACCAACTTCGGGTCACACTCCGCATCCCTAGCCAACTTATGAACAACAGTCCCCTTAGGCTTCAATCCCAAAAAGCAACGACGGAACCCAAGAGGAAGTTTCAGCTGCCTAAACGCAGCAGGGTCAGCAACACGAAAAGGCAAGTCGAAGTGAAACTCTCGAACACCGCGACCGGGATGGAGGGAGGGAAGTTTTCGGGCGACGTGGTTTCCTGCACTGCGCTCGCCTTGGAAGACGATGGCTTGGACTGCGAGGTTGGAGTGGGCCATTACGTTGCGGACGAGGAATTCTTCGTGGGGGTTGTCGAAGTAGTAACCGACGGCTCGGTTGAGAGGGTCGAGAATGCCGATGAGGCGGAGTTCGCCCACGTGGTTGATTGTGATGATTTTTGGTGTGCGGATGATGGTGAGATCGGGTTGGGAGGTGCTCGACTCGCCTTCGTTGGTGTTGGTGGATGGAGGGTTGGTGAAGGGGGATTTACCGGTCTCGGCGATCATGGGGGAAGTGTCGGGGGCAGCTTCATCGTTGGGGATGGGATTCTGGACGTCGGACATGATAGCGGCGAAGTCTTGAGGTATCGTGAGTGTCTTTATGTGTTACGAGTGTATTGATATGGATAAGAGATCGATGAGTTGATATGAGAAGGTGAGATGTCTTGTGAGAACAGGAGTAAGTTTGGCATGATGAACATCAGAGAAAGGAAGAGATCAATGCCTGGTGTTTGAGCAAGGCTCATGGCTGCCGCTGGCAGGTATTGATGAGTCCACTCAACAGTGCCACTGGTAGAGTGAACTCAGAAGTCGTTCAATAATCATCCTGAACTGGTGTTTGTCGATGTTGCATTGTTCGCCTGATGCTTATCTATTGCCCGCTCCGGTTCATTCAATGAAGCTCATGGCACTGGAGGGTACGAAAACCAGATCCTGTGAAATTAGATTCGCTTTGAGAACTCGATCAGCCTGACGGAAGATACTTCCGTGGGTACGGGTAGCTCGCCTTTTGCCAGATGTCTTTGCTGCCTCCGAGTTGGTTCATTGATGGTTAGAACGTATCACCTCTCAACGAGACATTCAAGACAACACGCTAAAAGATGCCTCCGAGTTGTCACTAGACTCTCACTGTGAGGTAGTTGTCGGCATCGGTGTGGATCCTCAGACGAGTCTCACCTGAGTCTCACCTTGCATTCTTGAATTTGTAGACCCTCCCTTTTTCAACCTCACATCAACGCCATCCTCCCCAGCTTCGTGTATTCCCCAATATCATCAAACGCCTGAAAACCATCCGCATCCAGCCTCCTCTTGCTCTCCGCGAGCCAAGGATTAGTGTGCCGCTTTTGGCTTGTCCATGCGATTGCTTTTCGTCGTTGTACGAGGTCACTCATTCCCCTGTCGCTGTGCTGGGCTGTGTTGACAACGGAGTTGCCCAAAATGTAAGACTACATCGCTCCGATCTTTGCAATGGGATCTATGGAAGTTAACAAGACAAAGGCACCATTGCATCCACTGCCTTGAGCACTCTGCTTGGTGGGTGCCTTCAGATGCTCGGGAAAGCGATGATGTCGTCCCATACGGCTGCTCGTTCACCATTTGCGCACTGCGCAGTAAAGGTAAGCATGTTCATAATAAATGGCGAGTACAATCAATTTGCTAATCAATTCGAAGATGGTTCCAAGGGATACGACCAGTGTGATGAAAGCCACAGCTGGGAACCGGTAGGTCTCTTGTCTCTCTCTGCCCCAGTCAGCTACTTATACTGTGCAGCTGATGAACGAACATGTTAGGCTACTCGATGCATTCCATCTCCATCAGCTCTGTGCTTGGAAGGGCGTTGTTGAGTACCTGGATGACTCGGTAAGTATAATGAGGTCTTCACCACTGTGCACGCCTGACTGATTCTACTTAGTTCATCGTGGATCTTCACCGCAGAATCGACCGTGCCCATGTCCAAGTCTGGCAAGAAAACAACGGCGCCAAATGGCAGTGGACAGACCGCGACTGGAGGAAAGGAGCCTCAGGCCAAGTTGCCAGTTACGGAGATGAAGGAAGCTGGATTATGAAGGGGCTATCAGTTGTTGCGGGACTAAGAACATTGATGTTGCGCGAGAACAATGAAAGGAAAGATCAGGGTGGTCACGGCGATAGCAAGGTGGTAATAGAAGACCGAACGCAATCAATTATCCCCCGAAACTCTAAACACCGACGATGAATCTATGGTGTCCTTTATTTAGTTTGGTTGCTGAACTGCGTGCATCCTTAGACGAGACAAGGACATCCTATAGTGAGTTTCCTTACGACGGTCGGGCGTCTCTTGTGATAAGTGAGTTTCTCTAGACCAACTTCGTTTTCACAAGCCCAGAAGCCTCGGCAGATGAACGCCAGGGAACTTCCTCTAAAATGATACAACTCATGCCCTTCTGCACCTTAGAGAACAGTTCCTGGTTCTCGCTGCCAGGTAAGATGAAGGCTCGCTCTGAACCGGTACTTCTGAGATTGAAATGAGTGTACTCATTGCTATCCAAGCACCCCTCCACAACTCGGAGTTGCATCTCAATCTTTTGGCGTCGAGCAGGGATGTTTGCCATGTATCTCTTATCAAGAACAGGCACGGAAATGCAGAAGATAGAAGAGGCAGTGCTATCAAGGTGAACTGTGTTCATGGCGAGCTGGAAGCTATCCTTGCTGCCCTGGTAGATGCGGGCATTGGGTGCGGTGTCCGAGTAAACCAGGACATCTTCGTCGTCGCCGATGACGTTTTGGAAGCGCACGCCGATAAGGAAGCCATGGGCATCAATAACACCGACGGGCTTCAGTTCACGCACCAGCTGAGCCCCGCTCTGGGAACCGAAGTGTGCCTTATTAAACAAGACGGGCTTGGAAACCTGGTAGACACCGCTCACCACCGCATCCCGGAAGTTGCGGCTCGACACCTCATTGTCTGCGTCGCTCATGACGAATTCCTGTGTGCCTTGGGTTAATCTAAGCTCGGCCATCTGAAGTATAGTCTTACCATGATGAGATTCTTTTGGAATTGTGGATGATGCAGAAGGGCAGCGGAAGTGGCGATGATAAGAAAAGAGAAAATCCAAAGTAAAAGCTTGAAGCGTCGATGTTGAGAGGGGCAACGGCTGACTGCAGCGCCTGAGAAAATGCCCCACTTTTGAGTCGTGATTCACTGAGATGCACGCATCACCTATTGTGGCCCTCGTATAACAGTCACTGATCTTAGATACTTGATGCTACCAAGAAACAAGTCAGATCTGAACACCTGGCTGGTCACAGAAGACAAATACATTGTAAAGATCGCTTGGCACTTCTCAAGAAGCGGCAAATGGGTTTAAGAAGGACCGTATCTAATCCCATCTGAGGCATGTTCCCCTCACTTCACCAAGACACCGCGCCAATCCTGCAAAAGGTGATTAGCAGCTCTCCTCTACAGCCCGTCGCGAAGAAGATGAGAATGGAAGCTCTACAATTCGAGTTCCCCATGTCAATCAACAAGCCGTGAGCACCAATACTTCCAGGGCGTTGAATGACTTTTGAGACTCAATAAAGGGGGGAATTAAAGACATAAGGAGGAATCGCAGGGAACGGGGATAGGTGTGGCCGCCAGTAATTGTAACCCAGACACCGACCCAGTGATGAAGTTGGCGGCTGTTGGGCAGGAGATTCACATAGGAGTATTGCATGCAATCTTGAGAAGTGTGGTGTCACCGGTTCAAGGTCAGTCACACAAGAGAGCCCAACAACTGTCATTAGAAATACACTGGGGTATATTCGATATCTAACCTGTCCCCTTCAAAGCGATATAGCCAGAAACATGGACCTAGACTGTCTCCAGTATGGATATGAGCCAGAATCAGTGTATTGCCAATTACAGAATCATCTCCCTGAAGTGAAATTGACACATCTGTGACGCCTCAGCATAAGATCTTCCAACTAGCATACCCTCCATAACCAACTCAGGGCGCGGGTATCCCATTGGGAAAAGGGGACCGCCTCGAGGCATCAATATCACCACACGGTCACGGTTCATTCCCTTCTTTCTATCCACTTGGCGCATCGGTTTGGCGTCCCTATTCACTGAAAAAACGAAGCGGAGGGTCATCGGGGCACTGCGCATGCCGACAGCCGTAGCATTATACCAGTGCTGTGAAGAGCTCAGGCTGAGCATGTAGTATGGGCCTTTATGCCTGTTGACCACATACACCGCGTCCCATCCGGAGCCTTTGTAGATGACGGCTCCGCCGAAAATCTGGCTGCCGGCCATGACGTTGGTTTGTAGTCCTCCTCCATCTGAGTTGACGAAACGTAGTCCAACCAAGTTACCTTGATCTTCAACGATGCTGATGGGCTTCAGTTCGCGAACCTGCTGTGGCATGGGTTCACCGGCGTGACTGGGGGGCATCGACAAAGAGGTACGCTGTCTTCCCAAAGGGTTATCCTCAGTCTTCTCGCCATCTTCAGGGTTCTGGTTGGGATCCATGTTGCGTACGGGGGTCTTGGGATGTCAGGGCTACAACAAGCAAGGAAGGATGGGGTCAAGTTCACAGATGCAGAGAGGCAAGTCGATGAAGGTGCTCCAATCTGTTGACCAGAATTGCGGCTCGAACATGGCTGTTGACTCACCTTTCGTGACAGTTGTTTCGCTTAAGGCAAGTTCCTACTGTGGATTGACTTCGTCAAAAGATGGTGGACGGACGGTTGGTGTGTGGTTGGTTGAGGGTGATGGAAGAAGTTGTCTTTCTCGATTTGAAACGAGGGCTTAAGTAGTAAAATTGGGCTAATTCAATGATCTAGGCAGCTCTGGTTAATTAAATCAAGATGAAAGTCACGGAAGAGCAGTTCGTAAAGTGTTTGGCAAGTTTGACAGTGGTGTCACGCTGATTGACATTCTCATCGAGGTCAATTTACCACAAAAATGGCAAGCATCAACAAAGGATGTCCCTATTGAATGGAAATTTGTATCTAAATGCCCCCATCCCCTCTAAAACTAATCAGACAGACTCCAGAGGACCAAAGAAAACGTGCTGCCCGACGCCATTCATCTGAGCGGCTTTGATGTGACCAAGTTGACATCCCCATTTGTTTGTTCCATCATTCACCTCCTCCAACACGAGCGCCTTTTTTTCCACCTTGTAGCCACAGGCCGCGGAGCCGGGCTCTTTTCTATATGGCAGAAGAAAGACGGCAAGTCGGCCTGACGATTCGAGAGGGGAAGTTGGAGAGTCGTCTTTCCGCTGAGCGTATTCATGGGTATCAGCGACACAAAGACGAAGGTTTGCTGTGCGGCTGAAGGGGCTGACGGGCTTGAAAAGTTGAGAGACATTAATGGCCATGATGGAGACATCGTGGGCATTGGAGAGGAACAAGGAAGTGAGAGAAGCCTTGTGGATGCCATCCTTGGTCCCATGGTACACCATGGCGCCAGGACAAACGTCAGAGGATGTCATGACATTTGCGACTTCTCCGCCAGCTGGGTTGTCGAATTGCAAGTCCCGGTGTCCATTTTCGCCAAGAATGGCAAAGCAATTGAGCTCTGGCACAAGTCCAGGCCAGAACTTGGTTGGCCCATCGACCTCGGCAGCGCGAATGATCTCGGCAGCAGCTTCGTGCGACTGCGGATGAGGTTGCCACATGGTGAAGATGGATAGCCTGAGAAGTTTAGACAAAGCCAAGACGTGAGCCGGAATGATTACTTACGTGGGTGTCGTTGCGAAATACTTCAGGCGTTCTTGAGAGAGCGTTGATGTGACGATGGAGGAGGAAAAGAGCTGAACAGAGTTGAAAGAGAGATGCCACTCAAGCCAGTGAGAACAGACGCCCAGAAGTGGGGCTTATGAATCACTTCATATTGGCTGCCACCTGCTTGGCACCCTCCCCTGTACATGATTGATGTAATGGAAGACAGTAGGAAACACAGAAGTTTGTATTTCCTCATACAAGTATGAATCAGACTCACCACCATGTCCTCATTCAAGCCATTATAAAGGTGACCCGCACGTTCAGGACACCATTAGGGGTTCAAGCACGAAGAGAGATCATTAATTGGTAAAGAGATCAATGTATTGTCTGATTACCGCCTCTACCAACTGTAGCCATAAGATCCTCAAAGGAAGACAATCAATCTTGAGCTACTATCTCGTCGTCAACATGTCAGACATCAGACGGCCCCCTGCGGCGTTCAACAACCCAACAAGCACCGGTTCCTCCACCCCCATCCACAACCTCCTCAAGCATCAGCGCCCCCGTAGCCCGTGGACCAGAAAAAGCCTCGTCAAAGGGAACAATGATGAACGCCTTGTCATACTCGCAGTCCTGTACGTTCGTGCGCCCCTTGGTTTGAGAGTTGACCTCACTGCGGTCGACAAAGCTGAACTTGATCTCAATCTTGCGATAGCCCGCAGGACGCTTAGACTCCATGAAACCCTTGCTGGTAATGGGCAGGGGAATAGTGTCTATGATGCTGCCGTTGCGTCGGCCAAGTACTGCAGATTCGATGGCAGCCGGTATGCCCTCGTCGTTGCCCTGGTAGATGACGGCGCCTTTGACGAGGTCGGATGGCGCGACCATGTTGCCTGTCTCTCTAGAAGGACTTTCGAAACGAAGACAGCAGAGAAGGTCGCCAGCGACGATGGCACTGGCTTTGAGCTCTGAGACCTTCTGGAGGGTGCTGGCGTCGCTGGGAGGCATGAGGCCGGTCGGGGTCATGATGATTGGGGTTGGGCGGCGCATTTGGCGTAAAAGTCCTCGAAGGTCAAGGAGTCCTTTTTGACGTCGGTTTTGTTGTCCATGGTTGCGGTCAGATGAATCTATAGCTAAGCCAGAGTGAATGGGAAAAGGGAGTAAGAAAGTGAAATACCTTGCGTCGAGATGTGTTTTCGAATGCAAAAGCAGTGCTGAGAAGAAGATGGCGGAGAGAAAACAGCCGGGCAGAAGGAGTCTTTACATACAGTGCTTTGAGGTACCAATTTCTCCGTCAAGCGAGAGGGAGTGGGCCCTCATTGAGTATGAAACATGATGATGAGCTTGTGTCACTTCAACCCGCTTGCATCACACAAAAAAGGCAGCGCATACTGTAAAGGAAACTTTGTGAGATGCAAACAATGAGAATTAGAGTTAAAAAGAGGCGAGCAAATTTAATTAAAGGTTTCCAGAAAGCCTTGATCGTTTATGTCAAACGTTACGGAACAAACACAAACGTTGCAGTGTCGTGAATGAAGTTGTCATGGTATACGGCGAGGTTGAGGTTGGTATGGCTGCCCTGTGGCGTTGAACTTGGTGGAACTCATCATGGTATCTACGAAACATCATGACAATATTCCATCAAGGCTCTTTATTCATGGAAGTGGATTAAACCCGTTGGAGACATTGGAATCGAGAGTCAGGCGGAGTTGAAAGTGCGGTATCCGCTGCTATAGACGAACGGTGCGAGGGCAAACAAAACTTGGAAGGAATTTATGTTCAGAGGAGTCTTTTGCGTCTTCGTTTGCACTGTAAGCGAAGCCCGGAGCAAATCCCAAACAGAGCGCAGATGTGAGCCTCTGTAAATTTTCCACCTGCAGCAACCCGCGCTGTGTAACCACACCTAACAATCTCAACGCACCGCGCCACGGAAAAAACTTCACTCTTCCCATCAGCAACAAAAAGCGCTGAAGATGGCACAGAGACACTATCTCGAGTGCTCACCGCGCAGACGCGCCTTCGAGGAACCCACCGGCCAGCGCTACGCCGGCCAAGTCCCTACCCCCCCCTCGAGCAGCCCGGTGTCCGCCGTCGTCACATCACAGAATACATCGCCTTCATGCGTCCTGAGATCAGCCACATCATCACCGAGTATGGGAGAGCGGCTATCAAGAGAGGGTGCCAGGAGCTTTACGCGACTGGTGTGCGAGCCACGCCGTCTCCTTGGTTTGGGCTGATGTGCGAGCGCATCATGTGGAAGATGTGTTCTGTGTTTTATCCCCCTTGCTACGAACCACGAGGGAACTGCGCTGATTGATGTTAGTTGAACCCCTTGGGGGCGATGCTCCGGAGTGGCCTTGGGCGCATGTCAAGTATCCTTCTGTACTTGCACAAGGCGAAGAACCGAATGGGATATATGCGCGATACTGCCGGGAACGAAGAGTTACAGATGAAGGGATCGCTCGAATGAATGAACAACTCAAAGCGCAAGCTGACGAAGTTGCTGCAGCCCGCGCCGCTGACCCCAACAACAAATACACCGTTACATCCCCTGCTCCCCTTCAAAACATCGGCGAGCCACTGAGAGTTGATACCGATCTCGACATAAGAAGAGCGCTCTGGAATCTCACCATCAGCAAGCCATTCAACGAATGCAACGCAGTCGGTCCCTTCGAAGTCGAACCAAAAGTCCCGCTGGAGTATTATGTCTTCAAAGACCTGGCGGCCATAAATGGGCTTCTCCCGCCCGGTGTCGCTGTCAAGTTGAACGCTACGAACAAGAGGGTCTTTGTCACTATTGTCGAGTCTGCGCAAGTCAACCCCGCAGTCCCTGTACGGGAGATTCTTCTTGATGTTTGGGAGGCTGTGCAGTCGTGGGCGGTGATGGTCAATACATTGGGCGGGATTGAGATGAAAACTCTGCTTCAGTACTTCTTGGGGATCAAGGCGCGTGGTGGACTTCTGGGGAGAGAGAAAGCTCTTCTGCCAGTGCAGCAGTAAGGAAGACATTGGTACTTAGAGGTACACTTCATCATAGATTGAAGTAGGAAAGATGAAAGCGCTCACGGACATCATCCTGTACTCTCATGAACATGACTATATTAGTCTAAGGCGAGTAGTATTAAGTAACTTGAAGCAAGGTAATTCTAAGTAGCTTTTAGGAATCTTAAGGAGTTTCGAACAGTTTTGAGTTGATAGACCTGGCAGCTAGGTGGTGGTTGCACTCCAACCTTAGTGGGTCAGAGCCTGAAATTCGGCGCTACTTGTCTCCGTTCCCTTGTGAGGGGAGTCCTTTTCATCTCCCGCAACTCATCCTACCTACATTGGAGCGGCCCCCAGAAACCGACCAGCAATTCTCTCAATACCACTCCATGAACTCAGCAGATATGGAGTCCATTCAGAAGTGGATTGCTCCCAAGGCGCAAGGCAGCAAGTACCGGCGAGATATTGCATTCGCCCACGTGAAAGTTGACCTCAGATACGGGTCTGACCAGCACGTATGGGGCACTGTTCTCGGCGCAGCTTGCGGACAGAGCCACGCCAGAGTCTGGGTCGTCGGACCAGATACTCAGACTGACATCGCCACACTCGCATGGGATCAAGTGAACTCCTTCAAGGCATTAAAGGAATATGCCTACACGGCTACCTTTCAAGAGTTCTCTAGTTTCCTCTACAAAAGTCACAAGATGGGAGGATCGAAGTCGAAAGCGTGGAAGTTTGACACGGATCGGCCACAAACTGTTCTACTATATGTCGACCCCCTCATGAGCGCCGAATGCGCGCTCGCCATGATGGAAACCGTCCACTGGGCCACCGACATCAGCTATGCCACGCCCGTACGAGTCATCGCTGTGTCGAATGCTGCTCTTCCGGATTCGCTGAAGCGGTTGATACATCACTATGGTCACAGAAACATCAAAAGGTTCATTTTCAACGGCCCTGAGAAGGCACTGGAGCAGGCACGGGCCATAGACATGGTTTATGTCCCATTCTAGACGGATGATGACATGATCCTCAATGGGCTTAGACGTCAATGCGTGAAGAAATGCGACACGATCTACGAGTGCTAGATCCCCCTGTTTATTTAAGCTTTCGGTTTCGGTTTCGGTAACGGTTCCCAGCATTGGTCTAAATTTACCGTCTTTCAACATCCCTCAAGTATAACCCATGTTTTTCCTTTCCTAGATCTCTCTCTTTCTTTGTTTGATATAGGCTCAAATCGACCTGCATATTCATCAGTTCATTTTACTTCAGTCACTTGATATGGCGGCCTTTACACTTCCGGATCCTCCGTCTGCAAACAAGACCAATCTTGCCATCGCAGAGCTGGTCCTCTACACGATTCTTTTCATCCCGGCGGTACCGCTTGTTTGGAAACATGGCAAAGCTGGAATGACCTGCTGGCCAATATTTTTATCCTACTTTCCACTTCGCTTCGTTGCCGATGGGTACCAGATCGCCAAGCGCAATGATCCCGAGATTCCCAATGCCGTCATCATCATGACTACCGCCGGAAGCATTGCTTGTCTGTCGCTGACTATAATTGGGTTGATCTATGAAGTGTAAGCTGGAATGATATCAAACCCATTGGATATGTGATTGACCAAGCTCTTGATATCTAGAAACGTCATCCTTCCACTGCCTCCAAAACGATGGACCGAACGAATCCTCCTCGCCGTAACTCATCTCTCCATCACCGCTGGCATCACACTGTCCACATATGGAGGAGCACCCAAGTTCGGAGCCCCCGGTGGTGTCCTCTCACAACACCTCAATCAGATCGGCACCTGCATGATGCTCTTCGTCATGATATTCGGTGTAGGGTGGTGACTCTGGTGGACAGGGAAACGTGTCGCAGCCATGAAGTCGCACCCAAACTTCATCCCCGCGAGATTCCTGCTGCTCACAGCATGCGCGGCCTTTCCATTCCAGCTTGTTCGGCTGGGCTACACTTTAACGTACTCCTTCACCCCATACTCGAGCATCGATCCTGTTTCTGGAACATTCGCTACTAGGCTGGTGCTTATGTTTGGTATGCAGATGATTGTTGCTGTAATTGTTATGGTGGGCGGCTGGCACGGGACTGGTGCTGTGCCAAACTCGACCCAGAGCGGTGCGCGCCAGGGATTTGGAAGTGTCGCGAGCCCATGGGTATGGAGTTGAAAGTCTTGTTCCATCGTTTGTACGGAGTAGCTAGGATATGCCTAGAGATGCACTGTCTTCAAGGGTGAGAAAAGATGTAAGCTCTTACGAGTACATTGCCCACTATCCGTCATTGAGATCCTTCCATCTTTTTAGGTAAGATTCATCAGTGACAGTTGAAATACGTGATTGTAAGGCTGTCTTTATAAGGAGGCTAATCAGAGACTTGTGCCAGATCTCATAGTGTTGCACATGAAAGCGACTCGATCAGGACTCACATTTAGAAGTGAGGATACTCAGAAGACTTTACCTAGTTCAATACTGAACATACCAAGAGCTTCCAGGAAATAAAGAATTTATCTAATTGAGATTAACGATAATGCAAAGCAGAGAAAATCAGCAACTTTATCATTAAGGGATCTGTAATGGAACAAGTCCTTAACCAATAAGCATAGTCACGAGCTCTACAGAACAACCAAGACGCAGTCACACGTCTCCATGACCGCATTATGTCCAAGTCATAAGCCAGATAATAGAAGTGAAGGCTTATGGCTGTGAAACCGAATCACTACAGAGAAACAGGAAAACTTTACTGTGATAAGTTTAGTCATTCCTCGTAGTGGTAGGAATTGTTTCTGACTCTCTTTGCAAGTCGAGGGAATCTGAGTCGTCAGAGTTAAACTTCTGGCAACCAAGTCCGGTATGGTGTAGTGGCTAACATTTCGCGCTCTCATAACCTGAGAGATCAGTACCGCGGAGCCCAGGGTTCGATTCCCTGTACCGGAGTTTCCTTTTGCCAATAGGTCCAATCAACCTTTTGTCAATTCGGCCACAGAACTTGTGAGCATTTTTCTGACTTGTCGCCCTTCCAGCACAATTCTTTTTATTCATGATACCCCCCACCCAAACTGGTGGCCTGAGATCATCCTCTCAAACTCTCTGTTCTCAATCCCTCAGTGCCTACCGCCAAGATAGATCATGATCTCTCATCCATTGATCTAACCACTCCTCTCGTTTCGGGTTGGCTGTGACAACTTGATAAAATTTCTGAAGTGTATATTGTTCAAACTCCTGTGCCGTAAGACTCTTCAACATGGCAAATCGAGGATTACCGCCCATGATATGATGGAAGACATAGGCCAGTTGTTGTGACAAATCCCGGTCCAAGAACTCGTTTCTTCGCAGAGCTGAAACATTCTGTTTCCAACTTTCAGGTGTCTCGACGGGTTTTGGCTGCTGGGATAGAAGAGAGCGATCAAGTCGGTCTATTAGGTCTCCATACCCTCTGAAAATAGTGGAGGTGATGTCGCGGGAATATCTTTCGATTGGACTGTTAGGGTAATGAAGAAATGGGTTTGAAAGCTTTGTCTTTAAATGGCTCGAAGCACTGAACAGAGACTGTGTGCCATAGAAGAAAACGTTACAATAACAATCAAATCTCAGAAATCTCTCAACGAATCTGAACTTGTGATAACACGGGGTCTTTTCCAGTAGAAAGTGGCTGCTGGGTCTCTGCGTCAAGTTGTGAGGCCTCTCTTGATGGTGATGATAGGCAAGGCAAAGCTCGGGTACTAGATTTCGAGCCTTTTCCAGAGTTGGGAGATCTAGGTAGCCTGCGATTGGCCTGATGCATTCCTGTGATTCTATGGAATTCAGTGCTGGTTCGAGCTTTTCCTCTAATTCCGAGGCTGTCAGATGCTGGGATTCGGCACGAAGAGCGCGGAGATCCATGGTGAATGCAGCAAAAGGCAGAATACGTTCATCACCATAGAATTGGAGCAGGTCTTGTAAATGATGCCTTAAAAGAGAGGCTCGGTGTCTTTCGAAGGTGCGTAACAGATCAGGTGAGGCTGAGATAAGATGACGGATATCCTGGAGTGGGGTTTGGTAGAGTATTTCCATTCTCAATTCAGGTGGCAGATTTGAGAAGAAGTCTGCGCAGCCTTGGTGCTGCGTTTCTTGTAGGGAGGTCATATTTGATTGTGCGGGGGTTAGAGTATAACAGAAGAACTGGTGACGTGCCTCTTGTTTAAATATGTCAACCGCAGCTGTATGAATCAGCTATTTCTAGCACATGATTGAATCATACTCTGGTCCATGAGTCTGTAAGTTTCAGGTGGCGCTACAGAGTTTGGTCCCTCACCATGCTATTGCTGAAGTTCGGACACAGAAAGGTCTAAACGACCAGTGGACTTTTACATTGGCTCTTTGGTCAAGATCGTCCTCCGCTTATCGGGTACCCATTGGTCTTGCAGTTGGTAACTCCTGGTGCATGAACTATTTGGCTTGTCTTGAGATGTGTCGAAGTGGTTGGGATGTATGTGTTATTTCTGACCTTTCAAGCTGCACATAGTTTGTCTTTGGCTTCTCGTTCAATAGTGCCACAACCATCAACGTTCTCAGAAATCGGGTATGATCACGATTGGTCTGCATATCGACTGGCTGTAAGTTATTCCATGATGTCAGCAAGGTTGGCCACATCGTTCCAATGATCTGGCAATGTCAGCTGTTCATTTCTACTATCGTAAACATTTCGAACTCTACTTATCTGTCGGTTGGACTAATGCCAAGGGTCAAGGCCATTTAAATTCTCCCTGCCCTGGAACTGCCAATCTCTCACTCAAGCAGTCTATCTCCAAAACCACCTCACAAAGAGAACATCTTTACCAGGTTACAAAGTACCACCGTCCTACTCGTGCCTTTTATAGCCCCAAAGAGTGAAATGTCGATGAAGGTTGTGATGATGAAACCCTTTACGGGCTGTCCATGCTTCACAATCCCATAGGTTCGATACAACGAGTTCTTCGAATTCCTGCCCCATGGTTTTCAAACGCGTCTCAGGGAAGAGTTGTTCAAAGAACATGAGTTTGGGATAGCCTTGCAGTAAAAGGCGATGCACGAAGTACAAATGCTGGTCCGGGGTACGATTTCGATAATTAATAATGGCCGTTGTTGCAAGATACTCCTTCCACGCCCCCTTTGGCCAGACAACGCCTCGAGTGTGGCGAGGATACCTACTGTCAAGCTCTCGCATGATTTTGGAATATCGGTCACAAATCTTGCCCAGAATCATATAGAGTTACATCCGCAGAATCTTATCGTCGAATTTTGGAAACGGGGGAAACGAATTCAAGAAGGCATTCTTGATCCTAGCACGTTCCTGAAAAAGGCCTTGATCTTTTTGATGGAGTATACTCCACAAATTCGAGAAGACATCCGTGATGCCAACCCATTCCTGGAAAAGGCCTTGGTCTTTGTGATGGAATTTGCTCCGGTAGCAGTCGCATCTTAGGAATCCGTCGCTGAATGCTGCCCTCAGGCCCAGGGGGGCCTTGTCCGACCAAAGCGAGTCCGGGCTCCGATGCTGAAATTCAACTTCAAGGTCCTTCGTGAAAGCATTGATGATCTAGGGCAGGAGGTCTTGGGCTGCGATGGCCATGTAGAGGTTAATGTCGCCTCTTTCCTCTGTCGTCTTGGCGGTCAACCTTAAGATATAGTCCATAACAGGCTTGATGTGCTTTTCTAGGACCGGTATGGTTTCTCCGTCGTGCTTAGAATGCAGCTCGCGAAGATGCATAGCCGCCGCTGCGAGGTGAAACAATGAGATGTCACCATAGCTGAGCTGGAGCTCTCGCAAATGTGGCTCGAGAATATACTGGCGATTGCTGGTTAAGGTCCTCGACAGCATGGGCGAGCACGCGATGGCAGATTGCATGTCGTGGAGGGAAAGGGAAAGGTACCCTAGTATCTGAATGTTGATCTCGGGCGGGAGAGCCGAGAAAGCATCTGAAAATAGTCGATGGCCTGGTGCCTGTGAGAAAGCCATATTGCGATGGCAGCTGATCCCGTTGTTTTTTTGTATTGGGTTGTCGATCAATAATGAGACCGATGAAGAAGATAAGATGACATAAGAGAAAAGGACGGATTCTGTTATATTTATATTCAGGGGAGAGGTGATCGTTTGACGCGCAGCAGAATCTGTGGGAAGCTTAAATGTCAAGCAAATATTAAACCTGTAGCATACAAGACCAATGATGGCTCGTGATAAGCTTTGGGCCTCCAACCCCGAATCAAAAGGATAAAATCTCAAAGATTGGACAACCTTAGAAACTGAAGATTGCTTGTACATTCACTTTGCTTGACGCGGGACTTTATTGAAGAAGTAAATCATACATCTGGTCGTTTTTGTGTCTTCTACATGCTTCGATGCCCTCACCGGCAATAAATGACGCCCGCTCGCAAGTACTGATCTGCCTCGGTCTTGGCACTGGCCTCGATAGCCTGGCCTCCAATGGGTGAAGACTCAGTCTTATCGAAAAGCGCCTAGAGCACTTACCCTACAGTGAATCGGAGGGGCGGCTCTGGAGCCGTAGTCATTGGTCGACAGTGTCCCGACAGTTTGGTAAACGCTAAAAGTTATGTGAATCACGGACAGTATTGTGATGGAACTACGTCTCACTTGGTTACTAGTAGGATGTCTAGCGTCCAGGCAGGGCTATCCAGGTAAATGGCCATTAAATCACGCAACTGACTTGGGACCAGGTGCTCAGGCGTCGTGAGTCAGCAGATGGCAGGCCCTACAATGGCAAAGTTGCAAGGCCGACCTGTTGAGGATACAGCTGAGCACAATGGCTCGTATGCTTCATGATCATACGACGATTGCCAGTTCTTCTCAGCGAATACAATGCAGGCGCGCTCTTTCAAGCCCCAGAGAATTGAGTTTGGTAGCGGCGTGGTATCACCAAATCCTTGCACAGCGGAGTCATGACGATCAATGGCTAACTGGAATGATACCGGAACCGCCATCCGTCTTTACCCTTGTCAACACCCTCTCGAGTTTAGTCAATGGCCTCATCACATGAGCAAATTACCATGTGTGCCATGCAGTTCATCAGCGCAACCGATGCAAACATATTCTTGACAATGGAACATGGTAGGAGAGGTAGTACATTTAGATAGTCCTGTGCCGTCTTTTGCATCCGGAAGTGGACAGTACCTTGGTCCGCACGACAGTTCTATCTACAGATAGCCGGTCCTTGTGTCTCGATCATTATCCGATTGGCTCGTTCCATGGCACAACAGGAAATCCGTTTGGCTGGTTTTGTGAGATGGTGGTGGAAGGCAGCCACACCAAAGTCCGAGCAAGCAGGGATTTATACATAGAACCAACATAAATAATCAGCATAGCCTCGTCACCGCTCAGTTACCCCTCTTCGCCAGTTTTATCTTTCCAGTCTCTCAGGATACCCGGAAATAACCAGCATGAGTGGAATCATTCATCCAGCGATTGCTAAATCGGAGGCTCTCAAGACACTTGTTGAGCAATGGACCCTCGAAATCAGTGAGATCAAGAGCCCTGAGAGAGAATACAGAGAAAAACGTCAAGCGATGCTAAGCAACTATGACAATGAGCTTCTCCAACTGGGGCAGCACTCGCCTGATACTGATGAGTACGCGAGACGAAGGGAAGCAATTCTTCAACAGGCTGGTGATCTTAGAGAGTTAGAGATCCAGTATCAGAGTTCAGTTACTCTACTGGAACAGCAGTTTGGAGAAAGACTGGAGGCAGCGAATAAGAGGCTTGCTTGTGATCTATTCCAGGCCTTGGGGGATACCCTATGGGACCACTCGGTTTCATCTGTACTAAACGAGTGTATACGGCCTAAGACACCCACGGTCGAGGCTTCTGGGGCAGAGGAGGGATGCAACAAGTTGCTGGAAACTCGAAACGGCCAAGAAGCTGATTCTGACATCACAGCCGAAGCCCCAATAGACTTGGAAGCGGGTCAAGACCAAATTTCACTTCCAGTTACAGGAAGCTTCGAGCGTCAGAACCAGGCTTTAGCAGAGGCCTCAGCATTGACAGAAGCCAGCGTCTCGATTCCACTTGAGACCCTGGATCAACTCCAGGCTATACTTCACCAGACACCAGTCCAAGAACGAGAGGCAGCGTCACAGTCAACTCAAGTCACGCAAGGACAAGACGTTACCATCCCCCTAGCGGCTCAAGTTTCAACCCTAAGCCCAACTACCGAGGCGAGCCGACTGTCAGACAATGTTATTGATCCGCAGGCAAAGTCAAGCCCGATAGAGATGCCAGCCTCAGAGTCGTACTCGGATCAGAACGGAGGAACAGCACGCTTGGATATGTGGCAGACTTCTCAGACCCAAAACCAGTCGGTATCATCTACTGAAGGGGCCAGTAATCCGAAAAGTCTCTCCCTTGGGCAACAACCCACAAACTCTCTCGTAATCCATCTGCGTGCTCCTTTGAAGAGACTGCAGACGGGAACACCCAGTCGAAAACAGAAAAGACAAAAACTGCCCATCGAGCCTCCGGATATCCCTGAAGAGCGAGTAATCCCTTTTGATCAAGTCTTCCAGGATGGAAACGCTCAAAACAAGTACATCATTGTTCAACATCCTCCAGAGTTTGGACATTGGTATATCCTGGAATGTAAAGAACACAACAAACACTTCTACAAGGATCCAATCAGAGGGGCTTCTAGGCACCTTATGGCACAGGAGCACGGGTTAAATGGAGAGCATTCCTTTGCAGTCAGGATGCTTGGGACTTGTGTTCTCCACTGCAACGAAAAGCTGGCTGCTAAGAACAACAGGGTGACAAGACAGGCGTTTCCTCACATTGCGAGACCCATGAGTGTGATGCCAGGAAACCGAACCAAAGAAGATCCCACGCAGAACGTTGACATCATCCCTGTTGTTGGCGAGATATACGCTACCAAGTTTCCGAAACAGAGCCATACCTACGCAGTTCTTGTTCTCCCGTGGACAGCCTTTGACCATTTTCCGTACATGAAGCAGCTACTAAGAGACACTCCTTCATGCTATCTCTTTGACAAGGCAGTTGATAAGTATCCTCGAGGTTGGGCAAGGGATTACGAGGATGGGGGCCGAAGGATTAAAGACAGGATTTATCCTGTTGTCTACTTTCAGAAGGAGAACTTTCCTCAACAGTGTGACATTGGCTGGGTACCTCTGACAAGCTTCAAGATCTACGATCCTGAGAATACTTGGGTTGTTTGCTCAAAGATCGTGGACCGATATCTCCAGAACAAAGACTCCCGATTGGCAGCCAAGCATGGGTACTCGGCTAATAACAGTATCATCATACCAGACGGTGATGCAGACACGGAACAAGGAACCGGTGAGGTGTCTGGAAATGCTTCCCGGAACGAGAATAGTTTGCTCTCCAAGGTTAGCGTTTGCCGATGATAATATTCATTGGGAGTCAAGACTGACGACAAAAAAGGATGAGAAAGTCGGGCAGCCACAAATGCAGAACCGTACTGTCGATACGAGAGCTCTATACACTGATTCACAACGGGATGGTGTTGACGTGCCCCAATCTCATAATCATACCCAAGATCCCGGCACTACTTCTGCTCCCATTGCAAGGATTGAGTATCCCTTTGTTGGCGACGGGTCAGAAGACATGGGAACAACAAGTCACACAGCTCCTTTAACAAACAAACACCCAACTGACAGCGTCGTGGAGCTAGGAGAGATAGTGGCGAGAGCGACATGACCAGCCCACAGAGATTCGAAGCACAGAGTTTTGGCTCGCTGAGACCGCCACAGAATGAGAATATAGAAGCAGTTGAAGCTGAGACGCGAGAAGCCTTGCTGGCGTTGGGTCCAGATATTAGTACCCACATCCGTGGTTGTGAGGACGTTCCACAAAAATCATAAAGGCGCTTAGGGTTTTGCTAATAGGACAGTAATGGGGGCTACTTAGATAATACAGATATAGAGCATGACGTTGAGCTATATGCTGTTAACTGCTATTAAGGACTATA
>JABSTL010001149.1:0-21741 GCA_013759095.1 Fusarium sp. NRRL 29148
AAAAAAAAAAAAATTAAAAAAAAAATTGGGAGGAATGGGGTAAGACTCTTATAGCCAGCCATTCGTCTCTCATCGCCGCGATCAATGTCATGCACCAAATTCAGCCGAGAACCGCAGCTGCGGTGGCCAAGGAAAAGAAAGATCCGACGCGGGCTTACAGCATGCCTCCCAGAAGCTTGAAGCCCAAAGCAAAGGAGCTCCCGTGAATTGAATACAAGGGGCAGAGGGACGTCGCTTTAGACAGGCTTGGGGGGTTGTCAGCCCAGGACGAATGCTGTGTGTTTGGTCAGTTGTCATGTATGTATTTTGGTCTGTGGAGCTTCTGTTCTCCCTCCATTTCCCGCCAATGGAGGTCCTGGTCTTGGTCCATGTCACACAGGGCGGGAAGAGTTTCAAATGGTATTGCAGCATAGATGGGATGGAGGAGGTGGATTCATTCACGGATACTGTGATTTATCGAATATGTTTTGCGACAGCAATCAGCCTACACAGATGCGTTTCCGATAAGTTCTAATTGTCCGAGCGCGCGGTTCAGAGTCCTTCATCTCAGCCCAGCCCCCTCGCTTGTACGACACTCACAGTGCTTGGTACAACGCGGCTTTGCCACATGACAGTTACCAACGGCAACTAACACGTAATAACGCAAGCTACGGCATGAATATTAAAACGTATGCTGTTGCATGAAGGAGATATGTGGCGTGCAGCGCCTTGACTCCGTGTCCAGTCAAAGGCTGCAGGCGGTGATGCTCGCTCTAGACTAAGGCTTGGGCGACTGCTCTCCATGCTACTTGACACGCGAAAATGAGTGCATTGTTTGTTACACTTCTGTTCTGTTACAAAGCGGATGAATTGGTTCTTGATAAAAAGCTAAATACAAACTGTTACATCAGATATCAGAAGCACTAAGTTCTCTGTGGTAACATAAGCCCTCGGTTTAGGTCACGCCTTCAAAGCTCGCAACTCCTCACCCGTCCAGATTCTTCCTCTGTAGTTAGGCTTAGGACGTGGCAAAATCTCACGCTCCACGATGGGAGCCCCCGGGGGGCCGTTGTACACGGTAGGAGGCCTGGTCCACTTGACCTGGCCATTCCACATAAACCTGATCCTAGGAGCAACAAGACGACTACCTGGGTCCGAATCCCAGTCGGCTTCCCAAACGGAGGGTTGTCCGAAGAAGATAAGAGCACAGTTTGATGCGATGCCGAATATGCCGGTCAAATTCTTTTTCAGATCAGCACCAGAACGGTCACGAGCATCTAGGAGCTCCAAATTCAGGGCGTCAGCGACTTCAGAAGCCATAGATCCAATCATCTCTCGTCGCGGGTCATCCTTATCGAGACCGGTCGCGGGTATGTATACCATATTGTACCGACTCATGAGCATCATCAACAGAATCTCTCTCCAGACCGAGATACAGTCCTCTCCTGAGATTATGTCAGTAGAGTCCACCGCAGCAACGATATGAATATCGAACTTACTGTGAGCGAATTGTCGCGCAGGGATGAACTGAAAGGCTGTTGAGACTTCAGGTGGCAACAGACATTCTTCAACATTGCAGTCTGGATCCATTCGTCTGTAGAGCAGTCGGGTGAGGAAGTTCTATATGGCGTAGTATCGAGTGTCTCGATCGCATATCAACTCTGACCACGTGTCACCTTCGGGAGGATTACTGGCAAGGCGAGCAAGCTCATCGTCATTGAACAAGGATCTCTCCATGGTTGGCAGTGACGCGGTATAGATATTTCCGTGGCCATAAATAAGAATATTGCAAAAGTTTTCGATCAAGCACTCGAATCCAACATTCTCGCCGATTTCTTTGGGACCCCAGACAGGTATGACACGGTGAGCCAACTCCGTGTGTGACTCGGTGATAGGATTTGGATTTATCGGACTGCGGATAACCTGGCTCTCTAGGACTTGCTGAGGAGCAGGAACATTCGTAGTAGCTGAAGTTTTCTGTTTGGCAGAGGTTTCAGCAACATCGGGGTTGCGATTATTGCTTAGCCAAGAGAAGACACGTACAGTCCCTCGCAAAGCTAGAACGATGATTGCGACGACGAGGGAAATCGTGCAGACGCCAACAGCCCAGCCAATAAAGAACAACTCAACAAACGAGTAGGCCATAGCTGTAGGGACAGTTGATGGGAGATCTAAAAAGAAGAGGAGAATTGAGAAACCCAAGTGAAGAGAGGGATGGGCGGCCATAAATGGAACTGGCAATTGGGGACTCAAGTCCGGACAGCTTAAGCTAAGAGACCAACAAAAAAATCCCACTAGCTCTAGAATAACCAACCCGTGCGTGAGCAAACATGTTTTGGTCAAAGGAGTCGTCTCAGTTGGTGGAGCAATGTGGCTGGCTTGGCGTGAGCCTGGGCCTGGCCCTCTCGGGCTTGAGTCTATTGCCGTTGTGACACACCCGTAATAACTCATTTGTGATACCTTGTCAATGGAAGCGGGAAATGAAAGTGGGTGTGATGGTAGGAGAGACGGGATGGGACAGGATGGGACGGCATGCTGCTTGAAACTGTTTAATCCTTCACTCAGCGGTGTAGAACGCGCAGTCCCTTCAATTGTGGTAGAGGACATTAATAGTTTCTCTTACCCTTCTCGCTTCATCTTCAATATCCCTCAGCCAAAATAGACCAATAAGCCGGAATTATGGCAGAAGATCTCGTTGTTGGGATTGATGTTGGAATGAGTGGTACGTGATCTGGTCCACGCCGACTAAAAGTCTGAATAACCACAGTGATAATGTGGGCTTCTGACCACATCAACAGATACTGGTGTTGCGTACAGACGCAAAGGTTATGCCGAAGTGATTGTCCTGGGGTGGGGCAACGGTATGAAGGATCCAAAAACGCCCACGCGTGTCTTTTACAATGTCCACCATCAGCCGCCGAAGCTCGTTGGATGGGGAATAGAGGTCCCTGACGACTCTGTCGAGAATCCTAAACTAAAGGAATGGTTTAAAGTCGACCTTGGAGCAGTTGATACTGACCAGGTTGAAGTGAAAAGGATGTATAAAGACTTCCTTACCTCTTTGTTTCGCGAACTAAGCACACAGCGGTTTACACCCTCTTTGCTGGGAGGCAAATATTTCGAAGAGACCAGGGTTTTATTCCTTTTTAGTGTGCCCGCCCTATGGGACCCGGCTGTTGTCCAAGATTTTACGCAGCTCATTCGTGAATCTGGCTTCGAGGAAGAGGGCCTTCGCAGCGTTAGAGTCACCATGACGGAGCCGCAAGCGGTCGCTGCATATGAGATTTACGTACCAAACCCAGATTTCGAACTCAAGGTTAGTGAGCCAAGGCCTTGAGGAAAATCACAACTCATATGTACCTCACAGAACAGTGAAAATGTCTTGATCGTTGATGCTGGCGGTGGAACTACTGTAAGTTTGCCCGGGTAAGCTTCCGCCATGCCAAAGGAAAGTTAGGATATGTTTCTCATTCGGGTTAGTGAATCTCTCGGTTCTTTGTTCGACCGCCAGATTGCCGAAATCAATGAGAACATTGGGCAGCATATCAGAGCATTAGCAACAGACGGCGGGACCAACTCCGAAAACCATCTTGTAAGCCACAAAACAGTCCAAATGTCCGTGAATGAGGGTTGTCTCTGATGACACAGGACTACATTATCCTCGCCGGTGGCCTTGGAAGCTCCCGCTATGTTCTAGGCAAGATAAAAGAGTTCGTCGCCAAATCGCAGTTCGAACTTGCAGCGAAACCCAGAGTCGTCATGTCAGCCTCTCCTCGACTGGCTGTTTGCATGGGCCTGGTCCACAATGCGGGTTGTAACCCAGAGCTTTTCCCACGACGCTTCAACCGAGTCTCAATAGGCGTGGCTTCGTAGTCATTTACAAGTGAAATTAAGAAGAGCCGCTTCCGCAATTTCATCAAGCGAGCATTTCTGCGCCCCCCCAAGGACCAGAAGCCTGGGCGAGAAGTGGAGTGGGTTCTCGTCAAGGTAAAACTCCACCATTGAGGTTGATGCCATCGAACTGCCTTTGCTGACGTGGCGATACAAGGGGGAACTTGTCCCTGACCGAGTCGCTGTTCATGAACAGACGGCGTACTTCAGTGCGGATCTGCCACCCGACAAGCGGATCTGGGAGCTGGCAATTCTCTACAGCTTCGAGAGCGGCATCGACCGGTTGATTCTTGGAGGTAAGCCTCTGAATTCTGATGACGCACGGCAGATACTAACATATACAGATAACTGTCGCGTCCATTCAGTCCTCAGAGTGAATCTGTCGCATATTGGCGTACCTGAGAAGACTGGGACAGGAGACGCCCTATCAAGACTCCATCTGGCTCCAAAGCCCAAAGCCCCAATCAAATTCGACCTTCGGGTAGAAGTCGGACTAGCCACTGCCGAGATTTATTGCAGTATGATTACCAACCCAGAGTAGAGGATCTTGACGCTGACACATGGCTAGCTGATAAGAAGGGACGGCTTTGCAGCGAACCCATGAGTATTGAGATAGGCCAAGAATCTGAAAGCCTTCCACCCACCGGCCAGAGTGCTGTGTATGAATTGAGCTAGGGAAGATTGAAGACATTTCAATCCAGCTCGGCCAATGACGGCTGACTTGGTCAACCGAGGCCGTCTTTGAGAGGTGAATGAGTCAATACACATGGTTGGATTCCATTAGGGGAAAATGTCACGGCCCAGTTGTTTATCGTTCGTCGCTTAGTTTTCACCGAAGATGCCTTGGTGAAAAGTATGTATTTAGCTGGTCACGAAATGGAACAATGGATTTGCTGGCCTTGTATTCTGGACCACGCGATCCTCTTCAACGTGAAGTCCATCGCCGAGGCACATCTAATATCACTATGGTAGGGATTTATCACAGAGGCGAAGATAGTATGTAAGACTATACCCCAGTTAGCATTGGTGTTTCTGCTCTTGCTATTGAGGTCACTCACAAGATCATGCCAAGCCACCCCAGCATATTCAGACTCGCTCTTCCCATAGTGCTCAAATCCAAGTCTCTGGTAGTACGGAACGAGACGGTCATACGTCAAGATAGATATACGATCCGCAGCTTTGAGTGAATTCGTTCTCTGGATATAAACGCGCATAATGGCCTTGCCCAGCCCGGCCCTCTGGTATTCGGGTGCGACAGCAAGAGCATGGAGAGCAATAGTTCGTCCATCCTTGTTGTGACCCACGGCGTAGTCGCCTTGAGGATCTTCTTTCCAGTTGCGGGGGTAGTCCATGTCTTCATCTTTAACGGGTTTGTTGGTCGTTTTAGTAGAGATGACATGAGCGAGGAGCACATCGTCGCTGGATGTCGAATCCTCCACGAATGGGATGTCATGAGGAATGGGAGACGGCAAGCTGGAGCCAGCACGAAGAAAGAGGCCAATGCATATCTCAGGGCAGACTGTTAGGCGATACTCAATCTAGATCGAGGTTAGATTTAACCCTCGGGTCTGTCTGTTATGGATCTCACAACCTTCTCACGAGTGGCGGCCTCGGCGGGAGGAAACGCGGCGGTTTCAACGGCCAGTGACCGCTCCAGGTCATTGATGTTGAGTTGTCGAGCATATAGGGACATTTTAAAGATGTAATGAAACTAAAAGTGTGTTGGTTGACTCAAGGCCAGTAGGAATTGGGTTTTCTCTAAATATCTATCAGAGGATGAAACTTGGGCGTCAACGACAACGACAAAACGACAACGAACGACAGCGAGGCGGGGTTAATGTTAGGTGGGGCTGCAAAGTTAAACCAAGGGCGCGCAGTGGAATTGACAGAGTCTAAACTAACATGAGTTAGACTAGACTGACTTGGCTCTGTCTCCATTCTTATCGTGAAGGCAATGGGAGCCCTTATGCTCTGCATGGCAATCATCGACCAACTAGTTGAGGACATCAACACGATACAGCTCAATCTCATTATGTAATTGAATCCACAGCTAAACTAAGTACATTCAGTGCATATACCGCCAGGTCACAGCCTTGTCTCCTTTGGCGGAGAGTTCCTCCTCAGAGATCGTCTCGTGTTCACCAGCTGCCATTCTCCTGTCACGGCTCTTGTTGATGCGGTTGTAGCTGAAGATCAAGATAAGAGCCGCAATTATTCCCCCGCCAATGAAACCCAGTTCCAAGGCATGACCTAAAATGTAGCGAGGCCCATCCCTTTGTCGGTAAAAGTTTGACGCCATGGCCTATGTTTGTTAGCGAGAAGAGCCTTGCTGCCGAAAAGTAATGGCACTTACACCGCCGAGATTTCCAACTCCAATCTGAATGGCCATTCCAACGCTGCGTTTGTAACTTCCTGACAGATTGTTGGCCAACCAAGTGATAACTCCTGGGAACGCTGGATAGATGGCGCAGGCTGCGATGAAGACACCAGCGTACACGACCTTGGGGTTGTGGGTAGAAATACACCTGGGAATGTCAGCATGAACTGGAGCAATGGGACATTATGGGTAACTTGCATCGTAAAGCCAACAACCATGACGCAGAGGAAAGACACGATGAATGGACTTCTCTTGCCAACTCGGTCTGATGTCCAAGCGACAATCACAGCCAGGATAGCTGCAGTGATGTAAATAGGAACAGTCATAAGCTGGGCCTTGCTTGAACTATAGCCAAGGTTTCGAATGATGGTGGGCAAGAAAAGACTGATACCGTAGAGTGGGCAGACAATCTGTCATGGTTAGCAGTACTCATGCCACAGCAGCTCATATCTTGACTTACACCCCAGTAAACAAAGATGTTGACCCAAATCTGCCAGTCCTTAAACGCCGCCCAGACATACTCCCACTTGAACTCATCAGCCTGCGCAACACGAGACTGACTCTGTCCCGCAGCCTTTTGCTGGCCCTGATACTTGAGTCTGAACACGACGAAGGCACGCTCCTCTTCGGTCAAGAAGCTTGCAGTCTCGGGGAAATCGTAAAGTGCCCAGAAGGCAAAGATGGCAACAAGAACGGTAACGATTCCCTCGAGGATGAAGATCCAGCGCCATCCTTCGAGGCCGCCAACACCGTCCATCTTTGCGATGCCAAAGGCCAACAGACCGCTGAATGCACCGGCGATGGAAGCTGCAGAGAAGAAGAGGGCCTGTCGGAATTGGATTTCGTGACGGCAATACCACATGGTGAGGTAGTACTTGAGACAGGTAAGTTAGTTGACCAGAAAAGATTGGAGAAGTGACCTAGACGTACAGCGACACCGGGGAAGAGACCGGCCTCAGTGACACCAAGAAAGATGCGCGCGATGAGAAGACCATGGTAGTTCTGAACAATGCCCATGAGTGTCATCACAATACCCCAAGCAATCATGATTGTAGGGAGCCAAACGCTTGGGCGGAGTTTCTTGAGGAGGAGATTCGACGGGACTTCGAAGGCGGCGTATGTGAAGAAGAAGACGGTGAGACACCAGTTGTATTGGTCTGGGCTCATTTTGAGATCTTCCTGAAGACCCTCGATCTTTGCATTTCCGATGTTTCCTCCTGTGGTTGTATGTTTAGTTGTGCGTCATAGTGAGTGCTGTAGTAAACGTACGGTCGAGAAAGGAGAGGAGATAAAGAAGTGCGAGCATGGGGATCAATCGCATGTCCATCTGAGAGTCTTTCTTTAGTAATGATATGGTAAATATAGGTGTCCAGAACAAACCTTGCGAAGAATCTTCTTCTCGTCAAGATGGGAAAACGACTCGAGGGTTGTGCCCGGTGCAGTAGCCATAGCATCGATACGACCGACCTGGCCTCTACCAGCAGCTTCGGCCTCAAAGACCTCAGCCTTCTCATTTGGGGGAGTGGAATACGAAGGCATAATGATGGCCAAGAATTTCTGTGTCTCTGTTTTCAAAAAAAGAAATCGAGAAAAGACTGGATGATCAGCGAACTTAAGTATGTCGCGTCACCCTTGTCTTCCCCATGATTTCCCCGCAATGTCTAATGTCGCTGATCTTTAGTGAAGGGATCGTAAGAGGCTTGCGAGGAACGCACGCACGCGGTAGATGGAGACCGGGGAGGGGGCGGAATAGTGCTAACGGTAGAAGGCTGGAAACGCTTATCTGGAATAAGGAACTGAGAGACAAGCCATTGTTGTTGGAACCGGATCCGATGGCCATGTCGAGTGAGCGAGTCATTCTTGGTCATGGTTCGATTGTCGATTACGGATCGCAGATCAATCTGTGACAACAGTGAGGTGCCATCCTATTTCTCTTCATCTTGTATATGTCTCTATTTTCATCGTAGATTTCTTATGGTTTCAACTTCCAGCTCTTCACTCAAGATGGGTTTCTACAATGCAAAAGCTTGTACGTCATAACAAAGAGTGAGTGTCATGGCCTCGGTTCCGAAGATCCCTGTCAACACACGCAGCGTTAGCTAACAGCATGTGGCGGCGCCCGTCACAAACCAAGCCAGAACAAAGAACAAGAGTTTCTCCGAAATTAAGCTTTTCAACCGTAATTTCACCCTCGCCCCCCTTTTACCAATAGAGCACTGAAGAAGTCGTCTTCAAAGTGGTAAGAAAAAAGACCACCGACCCGTCAAAACGGTCTAACCTTGAATGTCAACCCCATACTAACTAAAGCTGAACTGGGGGATCTGCATTACCCCGCATCATCTGATGAAAGACTTCCCTGTTCTGTCTTCCAAATAAAGTGGACTCTTTTCATTCCCAACATCATCCGGATCCGAGATTCACTCCTGGATCGCGAATTGCTGCCACTGCAACGCTCACCTGTAGACTATAGTGGATCCGATATGCCAGCGGGTCTGGTTACACGTCGTACTCAGTTCTCCAGCTGCGACGAGTGTCGTAGATCGCGTGTGGCTTGTGATGCCCAGAGCAGCGAAGGGGCTTCATCGTGTACACGCTGTCGGAACCGTCACCACGCGTGCACCTTCAAGGTATGTAGCTATAATTCCAGACTCGCCAAGAGCTGATTGAGGTCTTGTACAGTGGCTTCAGAATGCCAGGACGAGCAAAGGAGGCGCAAAGCGTAGATCGCGTCGAGGGACAACACGACCTACAAGTGACACATCATCGACACACGGCAGCCGAGTCACGGATACCTCCCATGAGTCGGAGTTTGGTCCAGGTCCTTCAATTGACCCAGAACATGAAATTTACAGAGATAGCCCAGCCGTAACGGCGATGCCTGAGTCGGCATCTTTGCCATGGTGTCCCAGTCCGATAAGAAATTCGGATGCGAGTGTCAACATGGACAATGTGGACTCTAGATGGCTCGATACTCTGTACAGAGAAGGCTTCGAAGCGGTCTTTGGCTCCTGGATGGGGAGATATGCTTGCCCTTTCCTGTACGTACTAGCCAAGAGTCTCTACTACTCATACTAACATGAGCAGGTTCGGTCACAACCTAGCAGACAAATACGTCAGCATATCTGACCTCTGTCGCCATCTGGATGGCTGCATAGTAGATACTGGAGACAGTCAACTAGTCGGTCGAAGTAGAGACATTGAACAGTCTCTCCAGAGCACCATTTCAGCCTTTGCAGCACGATGGCTCCCAGTTACATCTCCAGAACCAAATTCCAATGAGGATCACTGCAGTCTTGTCCAGACTCTCTGGAGGCATACCCGAAGGGACATGTTACGTGTCATCAATAGACCAGCCTACCGGTCAATGCTATCTCTGCTTCTGTTCGCTCTAACGCCGATACCAGAAGGCATCTCAGAGGACGAGGAAGCAGATGGAATTTCAGGTCAGGCTTGTGTTCATGCAGCCTTGCAGCAGATACAAACATTACGTGCACGTCAGAGAAACCTACAATTCAGCGGTTCCAAAGTTTCCCCGTCACTCAAGTCCCAAGCTATTGTCACGACACCAGAGTCGATTGAAACATCAGGCTTCATAAATGCCGAAAGTACTGTATACTGGGCAGCTCTAACATTTGATACCTCCGCATCTCTCACTCTCAATTGCCGTTCCCTTCTATCTTCAGGTCTCTTCGGCTTCGAATCTGAACTCCCATGGCGTCTCGTCAAAACCTGTGCCAAGATGTTCGACGAGAACGCCCGCCAGTGGAAGCAAGGTAGCTCAGACATGACAGATGAAAGGGCGAATCAGATCATTGCGGCTGGGGCCTCTTGGAAGCTACTCGGATGGAAAGTCACTGCCATTTTCAAAGAAGCTCTGAGAGATGGTCATGACGAGTCAGAAGTTCGGAGAGCATACCTGGCTGTAGTTGACTCTGTGAAACAATTTGGCATCATTTATCGCCCGCTTTTGGATGAATGTCATAAACGCATGCCTTTTCTTGGGCAGCAGACAAAGCTTCGATGGTGTAAGTTTAAGCGGTCCTGCAAACATGAACTTTGCTAACTACCTCTGTAGTTTCTCTTATGCTTCACTACCATCTCAGTATTCTCATGCTAGTAGATATCATCGAGGCTACGGACCGTCAAGATCTACTAGCAGACATAACCGACATATGTATCGATGCTGAGAACACGGTGATGAATACTCTAGCATTCGGCTTGCACAACACATTTACATTAAAGCGACCTCTCGATGTAATCGAGAGCGATGGTCTGAGTAGGAGGCAATTGGTATTCACAGTACCAATCGTGTCTATTGATCCATATCCGCATCATGCCGTCGCTGGAGTGCAGTTACTGAGAAAAGCTATTGACCGCGACTTTGGCATCGGGAAAATCACCGAAGAAACTTATCAGAGTTTGTTGTCCACGTTGGAGAGAACGTTGAGGCATTTGCCACAGAGCTCAAAGTCTGTGCGGGCAGCGATAGCAAAGTTCTCAACGGCGGCGGATGATAGTGCACTTCCAACAAGTATTTTAGTCTGAATACCAAGCATTCCTATCGGCTGACCTAAATACGAGACCATAATTCAAGTGATTAAAAAAATGATACTATGTACGATTGCAGAAGGTGGTTGGGTTGGATCACAACAAGGTCGTTGACTTGGCGCTGTGAGTTTCCGCGATGCGGAATAAGTCATCAAATTACCCCAACTCAAGCGAGTAAGCCACTGACCTCAGAGTCAATTTTCGGTTACAATTTTCCTGATTTTGTCTCGGATCCGATGGTCGAAATGGAGTGGAGATGTTTGCCACTCACTAACTTAGTTTCTGGGGCATCATGGACCGGATCCGAAGTCATGACGATCATTTGCTGAGCAAGATCTACTGGAATATCTCTTTCTTGATTCTATTTCAACTTCTTCTCCTCGGTCTGACACATCCAAGCTTTCAAACATATTCAGTCTCCTAAGATTGTCAACATGGTTCTGACATCAACTCCAAGGAGATCGGTCACTTTGATCGGAGCGGGCACTCAAGGAAGACGCCTTGCGTTTATGGTATGTGTATCGTCAGTAATTATCCTACCCTTCGTGAATCCCTTGCTGACACCCTTAACTCAGTGGTCGAGTAGAGGAAACGATGTTCATCTGGTGGACGGCCAAGAAGCCCAACTTCAAGCCAGCGTCAAAGTCATTGAGGAGTTTCGACAAAGTTCAAGCAACAGAAATACTTCTTGGGGGAGAATCATCACTCATTCTCCCGAAAGCTTGCGCGAGGCTCTTCAAGCTGCTTGGTTGGTACTCGAGGTAAGCAACTTTGATGTCATACATGACCAAAGGCTGACTGAAAAGTGTGTACCTGAACAAATCGAGCTCAAGACGAAGGTCATCTCAGAGCTTGATGCACTAGCTCCACAAGATACTATCATTGCGTCAAACTCGAGTAGCTATTCCTGCTCGGAGATATTGAAGGGTCTTAACCTGAGAAACGAGAGTCGTTTTCTAAGCGCCCATTCTTGTAAGTGCTCGAAAGCTGTCAAAATACCTATACTGACTCAAATGATATAGACTGGCCACCTGAGACGCCTGGTAAGAATTATATGTAAGGCGAGTTGCAAAGAAAGTTGCTAACAAGGCCTAGAAATTGAGATCATGGGCCATGAAACAACCAACCCTTCATATATCGCATTGATGATGGAGCAATGCAAAGCCCACGGATTCTCCCCATTTTATGTTAAGTCACCATCAATGGGATACATCTACAACAGGTAAGCGCTCACAAGATTCGCCTTAACGGGAACTAATTCAATTCCATCAGAATATGGGCAGCCATCAAAAGAGAAGCCCTCCTCGCAGCCTCAGAAGGCGCTGCAACACCCGAAGAGATTGACAATATTTTCAAAGGAGTATTGAAAACACCCAAAGGGCCCTTTGAGCAGATGGATGTTGTTGGTCTGGATGTTGTTCTGGATATTGAGCAGCATTATGCAGATGCGAGAGGAAACATCCCAAGTGCACCCCGAGAATATCTACAAAAGTTTTTGGATCAAGGTAATTTGGGCGTGAAGAGCGGGCGAGGATTTTATGATTATGGTAAATCTTAGATGAGTTAGAAGTTGAATAGACTTTGATATTTCCGAGCAACAAAGTGGTGTGAATCCATGCAAGGGTTCATAACGCCGAGCCGGCCATTTTATCCGAGAACAGAGGAAACTAGGAATCATTCCTCCGAGCAAACAAATCCACAAGCCCGAACTTGGCAATACTTAAGATGACATATATAGGGCCAGGTTGTAAAAGCCACGGCGGCTTGGTAGCATTCGCTGAATGCAGGGGAACGCCACAGGGGTAGCGAATACCACCCTCAAGGTTTTCGCGGGGAAAGGGTTGCATCAGCCCGTGATCTCTTTCGGGATGGTAAATAGCATGATGCACCACAAATACTGGGGTATGACAGCATGTGCCAAGAATCAGTTGGCACTTTTCACGACGATACATTGTGTAGGGTTACACCCAAAACTGCTTGAGGAAGATGCCCCGGCAAGCGAGCTTATCAGGGGGAACGGAGTGAACCCGTGGGTCTGGAACTTGGACGAGCTTCGCTTGAACGCTTACCCGGTGCCAAGAGACGATTGCACGATCATACCACTATACCTTGCTGCTAATTGCTTCTCCAAAGTTAGCCGCACGAGACCCAAGGCCCCGTCTTTGGTAGTATCAATGCTACAACAGATGCAGGTGAAGATCTCAGGGAAACGAAGAGGAACTGCTGGGGTCCTGACGCAACCCAGAAAAGGATCACAGATAGAACTCAATCGACAGCATTAAAGTCTATTTATCTAATAATGAGAACGCTTAGCGGATGAAGATGAATACGTGCTATGTACATGATACCATTCTGCTATGGTCTACAGGTAAACGTAACAGAATGGTCCGGAAAGCGTGCTCATCAGATCCTTGATCTGTCGCTCAGGTCCAACCCAACCAATGTTGACATAATCCTCAAGTGTAGTGTTAGCACTGGGAGGTATGTTGAGGAAAGTGTTTGTGCCCTGCACAGCATTCTTGCCGTTAACCCGCTCCTTGGGGTTAAGCATCTGCCAGATCCACCAGACACGATCAATCATGGAGTGGTGTAGGTAGAAAGCAGGATCACCGGGAGAAGTGAAGACATCTCGACCGGGGTCGCCACCGAGAGAGTAGTGGCCTCCTCCATGGATACCAATATCGCCAGTACCGGGAACACCCTGCATCTGCATCTGGAAGTCTAGAACAGTCTTGGGCTTGAGGATGTTGTTAAGAACAGATGTAGCGTTAGCGAAACGCTTGTTGACAGAGTCGCTGAGATCGCGCTTCAAGCAGCGAGGGTTGTAGTCCAGAGGGTTGGGGTTGGCAGCGACACCACCGCCGGGGAGGTCAAGAGCGGCAGGGCCCAGATTCACCTTCATGTCCTTGAAAGGACCGGACTTGACACAGCCGCCGCCGGAGCCCGCGGAAAGGTAGATGGGGGGAAGACCACTTGAGGCACCGAGGATAATATCGGGTTCGTTCGGGATGAATTCACCGTCACCAGAGAGCGACAAGTCACTACCATCGAAGACAGGAGACTTGTTGAGGCCGCTGAGGGCAGTAAGAGCCCAGTCCCAGTACTGCCAGAATATTAGGGAGAGTGATTCAGTAGTATGGTGATTTTACCTACAGGCTGAGTTCCCTTGTAGCCACACTCATTTCGAAGAGCCTCCTCGTACAGCCAAGTGAAGTATCGGTGCCATGTGAGAAAGTTGCCCGTGTAGTGGATCGTCTGAGTTTGGTTCAGATGCACAGCAACCCAGTCATCGAAGCGAGTCTTAGCACCAGCGGCAAAAGAGGCAGGAGACTTGGAAGGCTTGGACTGGAGACACTTGACAGCATCGATATAAGACTTCTTCTCTTTTTTAGAGAGGGTGCCCCTGTAGAAAATGTTAGAGAAAATGCTGCTGGAGAAGGGCGGGCAGCTTACCATTCTCGTCGAACACGGACGTTGCTCCAGTTGCAGGTGCTGGCACGCTTGGTCTTATCCCCAGCGAGGTCCTGGGCAGTCTCATACGCAGCAGCAGCGAGATCAGCGAGCTGATCGAGGTTGGTGACCTCGGGTGCAGACGAGTCAACGGTGGTGGCTTGCGGGGCAGCCAGAACGCCAGCGGCGTTTAGGGCCAGGAGGGAGATGAAATTAGCACGCATGATGGCAACCTTGACAAGAGAAAGAAGGGACGAAAAGAAAGAGCAGGGATCTTCTTTGCAGCACTGGTTTTTTGGCTTGAAGGACCAGTGAGTGAAGAGTGCCTTGGATGCAGAAATGTGATGAGCTATATACTACTGTATCATCCCCTTGGATATTTCTCCTTCTCCTGCATTTCAGGGTCAAGGATTACCACGCATGATCGTTCAGGGCCAGCCCGTGGATGTTGACCTAGGGCTTATCAATTGGAGCGAGTAAGCTCACATCTCTAATGGGAATATTACCCCGAGGCGAAGGCAGGGTCATTGACTAAAGACCCTAGAACCAACAGCACAAGAGAACTTTTCTGTGGACTCGCAAAAGCCCGTCCCTTGTTGCCGAGATGGAGGGGTTCGGTTTGTTCGGCCAGATGAGTTATAGCTTAGATCTAATCCGATTTAGGGACCCATCAGCGGGTTTGCATTAGCTTTGGGCCTTTGGCATTGCAAGGTGGGGACCAACTACGCCACCGGACGATTCTTAATTCAGGGGAATAGAGTGCTTACAGCGGTAGGTCTTGTCTCGCGAAATGCATGATTCTGCAGCTGAAGCCATGGACCAACGTTCTTGTCACATTCCAGAGCCCTGCCTGGATTTTCAGGAGAGTATAAAGATGCTGGAGTAATAGCGTAGGTGAGCGCTGGATTGGCGCTTTGACGCCGGGAAGAACTAGGGTTGATGATCCGGAACAGTTCCGTGCTAAGACGAGTGGAGTTTTTTGGATCCATAACATCTCGGACACGAACATTGACATTCCCGTTAGTGACGGGACCAAAGATTCGTGTTTTGACTACTGCTTTTCTCCGACTAGACTAGCATGGCTGACTAGTAAAAGGTTCTTGCTGATCGTTATGTCGATCTCCCTCGCGAATCACTCGATGTCACCCAGATGTTTCACTCTGAGGAGAGATGATAACCAACCCATTTTCGATCGCGGACTTGCATCCGAGTACATGATCAAATAGGCAAGATCATGCAGATGCAGTAGAAATGCATATCACACATATAATATAGGTATCTGTACGGAGTACTCAGGTCGAGATACCCTCGCTCTCCTCGCCAGGTGGGCCGCCAAGACCTGCACCGCCTTGGCCGCTACGGATATTACCTCGACCTTCTCTATTAGCCTCGGCTATAACCTGAATTCAGAACAAGAGCGAGACCTGAGCGTTTCATAAGTCCTTTATCCAGACGACCTGCAGGTGCATCAATCCAATCCTGGTAAGGCCAGTTGCCTCCGGCCAGGGTCAGACTCCCCGTCAGGGAACTCGTATGATACACCTGAGCGTCGGAGTCACAGTGGCAATACAAGGGTCTTCTTCTTTAGAGCAGAAATATGTGTAGAATAGTTGATTAGACTTTGTAGTTCAGCTGCGTCAAAGCAATGACAGATGGCTTCTAGTGGACTCGCAGCCGAGGCAGTATGCATACTCTTTGACTTGATTTCCTGGTCAGTGGAAATTTCGTGTTCTAGCTCCACAAACACCCTGTCTAGAACTTAGTGCACTTGACGTAAAGGATCGATAGAGAACCCCCTGGCTGCCCCCTCTCGCATGCGTGTTTCTTTTCTTATTATCCCGCCCCTTCTAAGTTCTCCATCGTCCCAAGTTCTTGGGTCTTTGTGCATCCTTCCCTCGGCCATCATGGATCCTCAGGTTAAGCTCCCTTCGAATCCTGACGAGAATGGAGCGGTCGATATTCTTGCTTCGACGGTCTTGGTGATCACGTTGGCGACTATTGTTGTTTTGGCTCGCGTGTACGTGCGGTTGTTTATGATTCGCAACCTTGGCTGGGATGTAAGTTACGTCAATGCCTCATCTCGTTTATTTTCTCCCCTTTTTTTGCTCTCAGTTCTTGTGCGCCAAGTCCTGAATCTTTCTGACCGTCCGCGCTTAGGATGCCTTCATGATACTCACCATTGCACTATCCTGGGCAGGCCAAGGCGTAATCTTCGCACAGCTTGCTTATGGGGGTGGAAAGCACATTGGCGATGTTGACCCAGATGTCTACATGATAGGAATGAAGTTGAACTTCATAAGTCAGCCCATTTTCTTGATAGCAATCTGCATAGTCAAATTGTCCGTCGGATGCGCCCTCCTCCGAATTGCGTCTACCAAGTTCTACAAATGGTTGATTCTGTCTATTATGATCTTCATGTCCATCTACACCATTGGATGTTTCTTTGTAAGCCATGCATCTGCCACGGCCTTCACTTCAAATGGCTAATATTTCCTGCCGTAGACTGTCATCTTTCAATGTACAGACATTCGTGTCCTCTGGGATCCATCCGTACCGTCCAAATGCTGGTCACAAAAGACTTTACAATCACTCTCGTACACGAACTCCGCGTTTAATATCCTGACTGATCTCCTCTTCGCTATTATCATCCCAACACCCATGCTTTGGAAACTCAACGTGCACTTCCGCACACGGGTAACCCTTATTGGCATTCTCAGTCTTGGTGTCTTTGCCTGTGCCGCTGCCTTTACCAAGCTTGGATACGTCACCAACTACGGCAAGCTTGGTGACTGGCTATGGGACTCTCGCAACATCACAATCTGGACCAGCGTGGAGCTCAACGTCGGTATCATCGCAGGCAGTCTACCCTGTCTACGGCCACTGTTCCGAAGCTTCCTTGGCAGCACATATGGCAAGAATTCCAAAAAGACTCCAACAACTGGCAATACAAACTATGGTCGCGGTACTCTACGAAGTGGTACTATGCGAAGTGGCAAAAACTGGCACGTCTTGTCTAGTGGTAAAAGAGGTGACGATGAGACAAGCAGTCAAAAGGCCATCAATATTGGTCAACAGGAGTATGAGCTTCGAGACAGGATAGCCAGTCCTTCTGGGGTGATGAACAGGACGACAGTGCAGACAGAGATTGAGGGGAGGTCGAGTGATGAGAGTGCTGGCAATGCAGGATATAGGGGCCAGTTTCAAAGCGGTATCACAAAGACTATGATAACGACAGTCGAAGTTACCAAGACGGAATCTTCATCGAGTCGATGATTTTCTATTACCTATTTCCAAAATACTTCCCTTATTAATTACACGGATAACTAGCGACAAATATCAAAACATGGTTTTTCAATGGCAGAGCTTTGTAGAGAATGAGTGTTCCTCCAGACTTCAAAAATTGGAATTTGTCGGTCTTGAAATTTCTTCTTCTGTTCTTGTATGTGCTTTATTATCCCTCTATTCTAACTGATGCGGTAATCATTTGCCGAGGCTGTTGGAATCTATCCTAAGCCCACTACATCTGCTTTACCTTTACCTTTAAGCAGTTTCCCTATCCTCCACCTTGTTGTCGACTTTTCCTTCTCCTCCTCTGGTATAACCGATCCCTCTTCTATTAGAGTTGGCATGGTCGATTTCAAATCTCTCCTTGGCTCGGGACGCTCCAGTGACTGGAAATAATCATCCCACGGGCAATCTTCCCACGATAGCTCCCCATCCTCCAAACGCCGGAGGAGTTCATGAATTCCAGGCCCCAAAGTTGTATCTGGCTGTTCTTTTCTGTTGGGCGCTGCTGCTTTGAACCTTTGAAGTGAGCTTGAGCCTGACACTTGAGAAGAGCGCGAAGACCGAGACGCCAAGGATCTGGCGAGAGTAGGATTTCCATTCAAGACATCCAGGTGTATATGATGGGCAGATAGAGATGTTCTTAAATAAGAAGAAATACTAGAAGACCCGAAAGACGGAGGATATAGGGCCCCTTCGACATGTATGATGGTATCTCTCTGGTTAGTAGAGGCTAGCTGCTCGTGCTGTTGCATCAGCCAGTCCAAAAATTCGTTGTCAGTCGATGCACGTCGAACTTTGCCGGTAATTTCTTTTAAAGCTGTCAATGTAGGAGATGCAGGAGCTGTAGGAGCTGATGAGCGGCTGCGCCGAGTGGTCAAGACTGATTCGAGTGCTTCCATCTGATGAGTCTGAACTTCTCTAGCGAGATCACTTTTGTGAGCAGATGGTGGATACCATGAGTAATGCTCAACGAATTGCGTGGCAAACTCCCTTTTGGCATGTTCTGGTGTGGATGAGTTGTCGTAAAGAAGGGCTGGTATGATTTCACAATAGAGTGACACGTCTGAGGGCTGAAGCCCGGGTGGACCATTGTTAGGTTCAGAAGAGACAAGAAGCGATCTTTGAACGATGATCCTGCTCACAACCATCAAAAATTGTGTCGCGGAAATTGTAGGAAGGCTTTGGCCCCACGGGACAGGAGATTCACGTTCCAGTTGGATGTGTTTCCAAAAGTGGGTAAATAGGAAACTGGATTTCCTCCAAAGATAGAGGGGCCTCTTTTGAAGAGCCAGATCACTCATCTTAGTCGGGTTCATCCCCTCGAGTCTCTCTTTATCATAGTCTGGGAAAGGTTTTAGACATTGAGTATCTCTCAGCGTGCGCCAACAAAGCGTAAGGCAACGCTCCATATCGGATGCGAACAATTTGTTGTCCCACTGGAGTGAGTTCAGCAATTCCTCTGAAATATCATGATGCTTCTTTCCTTGGAGACGTAGCAATGTCCAAAGATCTATCGATTCTGGACCAAGTACGTCGAAAGCCTTGGTAAAGCTTCTGGCTTTGTCAAGGTGTTTCTGTTCAAGACTGGTATCTCCATTATGCGCATAAATCTGCGCAAGATGGCTATGGAATAAGAAGGACTGCATGGGACTCATTTCAACCCCATCGGAAGGGCAAGGGTCGTGTTCCTCTCCAATCAGAGGGTCATTGCTCATCTTGAGCTCAGACTCCATCATCACCCTCACGATCTCACAAAGTCTTCGCTTCTTGGCAGTCCTTGCCATGTCGAGCATCCTGGCGCGCCGCTGTTTGGCCGAAGGCGTTTTGTGTTGAAAAGGGATCGAGATCTTGAGGTAGTAGTTGAAAGCTTTAGTGTAGTGATGGCAACAAAATAGGTATTCTGCCGACAGCTTGTCATCGTACGTGTACTGGCAGCGTGGACTCTGCTCTGCAGTCAACGGGGTAGAAATGAAATCTCCATCAGGAGAGGGAATCAGTGGTGTGTCAGATGAGCTTTCTGCAGTGTAGTCGCCTGACTCGCTTCTGGGTTTGGGTCGCTTCAGTGGGCGGCGAGGAAGAGGTGAGGATGGGCCGTGGGTTGTGATATCACTCCTACGATTGATGGAGCTTGTGCCGCTTCGGGGGCGTTTGCTTGATTCATTTCCAAGTATCAGCCCTTGGTCTGTGGAGTCATCCACGGTGGTCGAATCGGATGGCTCGTTACTGGCAGTTTCACTCGGCGTGCTCTGACTGGCCGTCCCGTTTGGGGTAGACTGGACAGAGAGGCTTCCTCGAGGCTGCTTGTGAAAACCCCAACGCCTCGTTGCTTTGGAGAATTGATCCCGGCTACGGACAACGACGTCAGGGGAGAAATAATATGGGGAACAGCATACTCACGATATGGTGAAACTCAGATTTGTTTCTAGGTAGCTGATTACCTGGTCTCGAGTATAATTCTGGGTTAAGTATAGATCGCCAATGAGATCTTTGTGCTCGTCCACTGCGTTGTCTGACAACCCAGCAGCTCGGGGAGCACGGCTGTGGATAAAGGATAGCTCTCGTGGAGCCATTAGTCGTTGTAGGACCAGGGAGATAAGCTAGAAGTCTGGTGATGGGTACCCGCAGAGACTGGCTCTTGACTGACAAAGTGTTAGAGACTTAGGGTTACACTGCGTAACGGAATATGAGGAAATACCCAAGTGTGAATTAAGCATACAGACTTCTATTCTTCATTCTGTCCTCTTACCTCAACAAAAAAGCAATCAATCAACACGTCACTCCCAGCTAGTGCCCGGTAGTCTATGTCCTGTAAGATTGGAGTAGCCCTTGTCTTTGGCCATTAATTGGACAGGAAGTCATGACATTGTTGTTCTTTCAACCCCCCCGGATTGAACTAGACCGAATATGGTAACTCCAAACTTTTGTCTCAAGTGTTTCTGCTTGGCCGTTGACATTATCGTTGAATGTGGCTTGGAAACATCCTCAGCGAGTTATCTCAGCTCAGTAACAGTTGGTAAGAATGGCAAACCGCACACCATACCGTATCAGGTAATTCCAATGAGGCGCTTTGGCCTCTGCGACGGCCTTTTCTTGCTTTTTCTGTAAATAAACTCAAGATATTCAGGGGAAACCTCGTAATCTGGTTCCTCGCGTCGATCAGCAGGAGAAGCTACTGCACCTCTATCACATTTCGTCTCATATTCCGGGAACTGAAAGCTTGGAATTTCCTGATCTGGATTCCACCCAACTTCTTATAGAGCTGATGCTTGAGTAAGACAGAGACGGTCATGAGGCAGACTAGTTTCGGGTCAACCTATCAACCATCAATAGATCTCTTTGCCGCCTTCTGGATGAAGTTTGTTCTTTCCAGAATTGGCAATGCCAAAGATTACGGCAGGTGTCTGAGCAGCGTTAAGGTTGTATTGCGGCTTCGTAGCCAAGCGTAGTTGAGAAACCTACAATTTGGAGAGCAGCTTCATGGCAGAGTAGTTCCGATTCATGACTATATAAGATGCCGATTATGGTGACAAGCTTAAATAAATCTTTAGAAGTTATCTTCCACTACTTGAACCATTAAAACTACTAGTTTCTTATCAACTACAACTCTTTGATTGCGCCTTTCCTTTCAAAATGGCCCTTGATCCCGTCAAATACAACCACAAAAAAGCTCAGGATACTATGGTTGCCCATGCTGGTGCATGGACTCAAGATGCCGGCTCCTCTCCTTCGAAAAGCGTGGTATGTCTAAGTATTCTAATACCTAAGCCCTTGACTGACTGCTAAGATTTCTAAGATCGAGGAAAGAGTCGAGGCATCGAAGAAAAGCTCTGGTAATAAGAACTAAGCTCTTCTATTATAGAGACTCACGTTCCAGGCTGAGTCGGGTTACGCTTTATGCGCAATGATATTCAAAACTGGAGGGGGCTTCGTGTTTACTTTACTGAAAGTTTTTATGGTTTTAGTACCAGAGCTCTAAACGAAGGATTATTATTCAAGCTGGGGCGTTGTGAACAAATGAGAGATCGTTGCCAGGTGATAAAAGGGCACGTCAAGACAAGGACTATCGACTAGAGCAACCTAGATATATCAATAATAATTCTTTCAAAGTAAAATACAGGTATTTTGATCTTACACTATGGTTTCAAAGTGTGACGACCTTGTTAGCCTATGCATTTCAATGTTCCCGTTTACCCTACACTGCATGTGGA
>JABSTL010001151.1:0-19323 GCA_013759095.1 Fusarium sp. NRRL 29148
CCATATTATCGCGCTCAAACTCTCTTCAATTATGTCGTTGAGTAATCGCAGGGCACCGTGAAGCTGTGAATCGGTGCCGGCCGGGACGACGGAGATAACTGTGGGGAGTAGGTTTGGCCATTGCTCCGGGAAGTCGTGCACAGCGATTTTGCCAACAGCGTAGCTGGCTGAGATCTTGACTTTGCGATCGTCCTCCGGGCTCAACACAAGGTCGAGCAACACCTGCTTGAGCTGGCCTCTCGCCTCATCAGAGACAGGAATGATAGGTCCATCATCAGGTTCGTCGTTGCTCCAGTTGTTCTCGATAAAAAGTCGCAGGTTGCTCAGCGCGGCCTGACGGATGTTGGTATCAATCGAGGTGTGGGCGGCGATATTGGCGAGAGACAGGGGAAAGGCGGGATTCGTTCGGGCGCGCTTCAACTCGAGCTCGGCCTGTACTCTGGGACCCTGTTCAGACAGCTGAGTGCTGGAAAGAAGCTGTACCAACTGGTCCTCCATGATTGTATATCAAGGACTTTGGTAAATACTACCTAAAGAGGTTTGGATGAAATGGGTAAAGGGAAAAAAAAGCTGAGGTTGGCGGGGAGAAAAGAAGCGGAATTGACGACGATGGTGGGGGAGAAACAAAGTGTGGGTCTAGAGCTTGAGGCAGGAAGAGTCAAGGGAAACAAAAATTAGAACATTTATCCTAAGGGACAAAAAGACTTGGACAAGTTTAGTACAACTTGGTAGATACTCAGTAGACCTTGCCCTACCTTAGATTAAGCATTTTTGGCACTTTGGTTCGGCGTCGGGCATTTTCTTGCTCACAGAGGGCAGAAAGAGTCCAGCTTCGTGCTTCTCAGAAGGAAGCACCTATTATTAAATTGATAGGCATGGGTTTACTTCAAGCATTCTCGGCGCCATCTTCTTTCTATACCTAAATTAAGTTCATATCGAACAAATTACCTACCTCACTTGTGACACAGTAATGAATTCTCGCAACTCTTCGGCACTCTCACGTCAATACTACTCAAATCGCGGGGCAGTAGCTGTTGGTCCATTCACGTGTTTGGACCCTGTCATGTCTGAACTGTAGTCTTGGCTACTGGATCAAGGCCCTAGCAGAGTCTCGGAATATCGGCAGTCGTCATCTTTGAAGAGCAGTGAGCTACCCTTAGCTGTACAAATGGTAAATATCAATTCCTCATATGTATAACTTCTCCTTGATGTAGGGTATCTTGTCTGCTTGGATATGGTGCCCCTGAAGCTTGCTCCTGTCGTGGATGGTGACGCAGCATATGTCGAGTCCAATCATAGTCTATGTTTTCTATTATCTTATGAATATCCTCATAATGTGAAGAATCCAATAGCTATCTTTACGATGTTCTTTGGGATACGAATCTAAAATCCAAGGCTTACCCTATAGCAGCAGTCCCACACGATAAAGATTGTCGGCTTTCAAGTGATTTCTCACGAGATCTGGACACTCCTGGTAGCATAGTTGGCTAGCCTATATTTCAACATCCAAGCTTTAAAGTATTTACAGTTGTCTGTAAGTTGTATCATTGGAAATATCTGATCGACGTCAAGCTGCGGAAATTGGGCCTGTACGCTTGACAAATCTCGGGAGGCTTTGTGCAAGTTCTATCTTGGGTCTCTTCCATGATTGCAAAAAAGGCAGACTTAGCCAATACAGCCTATCATTTTCTGACCCCATTTCATGGTGTGTTTATTTCCATTATTCGAGAGGGAAGAAGAAAAACCCATCAGATCGTATGAGGTCGTTTACTCTGCCCCATCAAATGAGCGAGCTTACAAAGTTTGCGGGCCGATGACCAGACCTACACAAGTAACTAATGCCTGTTTCGTTCTCTCTGATGTGATTCCGAGACGCTGACGGAGTTGAAGTCGCGTCTGTGATTTCCATCAAGTAATACTCTTGCATATCAGACGCATTGACTGTCAATGTGCCTCGACACACGAATGCCGATCCAAAACCGAAGAATTGCAACCACTGGCCTACTTTTCTGGAGAAGACAGCTTCTGAGGAGTTAATCATGCTATGCATGGGCCAAGGATTTCTTCAAGTGAGTCTTATTGCTCCTTTGCCTCGGTGTTACTTGGATTCTATATGTGCCGGCATGACTCTGCAATCGATTCGGCCATAATATACCAAAATAGATCAGCCATACCATACAGGAGAACTGAAAGCAGTCCTAGAATACATAATTTCACTTGCAAGGTGGCGTGTTATCTGCGACGAGGTCGTTATTAATCTAACCATAAGAAGTGGAAACGGCGAACTTTCGGGGCAATATGAAGCTGAAAAGGGTCATCACGAGATGCTGCCAGAAACGGGAACAAGGGTTCGTATGCCGATATCAACCAGAAGAGGACAGACCAACGCGTCGAACTCTAGATTGAGAGGGGTTGGATAGAGATAGATAGAGAGAGATCAGGCAATAGAGTTTCGGTTGAAACCCGAAATGACCCAAGCTGTTGACAACGAGATCGCATTTCAGTGACTACTACGTTGATGAAGTTCAAGATAGTCCTGATAGGGCAGATAACTGCAGGCCTGGGCAATTTTACTATAAAAGAGACGGTTGACTCGATGAGATCGAGTAACAGAATTGTTCTGCAGTTCCAGACTAACTCGGTTTGGGAAAGGCGGTACGGTACCCGTATCTTAGACGCATCTTTGATGTGATAAGGAAACCGAGTTGACCAATGATTCTTCTTCGTTTATATCCGCCGCCTGGGGTAAACTACCCTCCCTAGCCTCCGATGGGTTGGCTCCTGCTCACATGGTGCTGATAGCGCCCTGCCAGCTGCCTGCAGTTGCAGTTGCATTTTCCTGCAGAGCATCTTCTTAAGGTAGGCCCGGAATTTCAAGAGGAGTACGTATCGTCCGTCTGCACTGCAAACCTCTTTTTCCACATTTTGTTTCTCTCTCGCAACAAAACAACAGCAAAAGTTCAAGGCCGACACCTTGTACTCCGTACGTCTCTCCTACACAAACCGATAACGGGATCCTCCCAACGTCTACATACGTCAACATTACCCGGAAACCACATTCAACAACCACTCATACAAGTGTTGCTCCATGGATTTAGGGTCTTCTGTGGGGGCACCCACCAAAACACGACTTGGCTTCTCGGGCCCCATTTTCGTATCCATGTCACTCGAATCATCTCTCCGCATCCACGCATCGTTCTCTTCTATGCCGAACAACATACGTACCATTGTACTTTGACCATATTCGAATGGACACCTATGAACGCCTCGACTTTGTCGTTGCGTGATGCTCTTACCATGCAGATCCTTCTGCTTTTCGAGGTCTGGACATCTGTACCGTCACAAATTGGTCGTGTGCTCCATGAAACAACAAGCAACTATCAACCAGAGATGCAAAGACCTCTCGGTGCCAACACGGGGAAGGATAACCTTCCTCAGCTTGACCTACTACGGCAAAAGTGGCCGCCGGCGAGGGTCCTTGCGTGGTATGTTCCTTGTCGGCTAGTTATCTGCAACGGCTGGGTCTGGGGATGACGATCAGACTGATAGTGGCTGCTGAGCGCTGATAACCTCGAGCCAAGATGGGGTCGCTCTAGTTCCTCTTGTCAACGCAACCGTAACGCAACTAACGCGGCATGTCCCATTTCAGACCACAAAATATAAATACTGCCTGTCACCCACTACGATGGGACTTTCCAGGACAAGAAGACGGTGGATAAGTTCCAATTGGCCCCTCATCCTTCAGCAAGACTATCGTCTCGCGTTCTTCCATCATTTCTTGTGTCATTGGATTTAATCCCAGTCTGCCAGCCCTACTTGGTGTCATCTACACGTCATAAGCACCTCGGACAAGGTTATACCTATCACAATACAAAAAGTCTATCTTGCTTTTTGAGTTTCTTCTAAGTCAAGCATTCGAAGCTTTTTGATACCCGTTCCTGGCTTATACTTCCACCTCTCACACCATACACCTCAGCCATGGAGACCAGATCACGATTTAATGTCTGGGCTGATAAACTCGCCGTTGAGTCTGAACCTGGCTTGACCAAGACCCAGCTTATGGTATGAAGGCCTCGCAAGCTTTAGCTTTCCATCATTGGAGTGCATTGCGCAGTGCGATTAAATGAGACCGAGTTGTACTGAATTTTTATGCAGCTTACGAACCATGATCTCAAACCCGTCGAGGCGGAACGCCGACAATGGGGCCCATGGAACTTTGTTGGTTTCTGGATCGCCGATTCTTTCAACATCAACACTTGGATGATTTCATCGTCCATGATTGTCAATGGCCTGTCATGGTGGCAAGCCTGGCTCTGTGTCTGGATCGGATACAGTATCACCGGTGTGTTTGTCGCAATCAATGCTCGCTTCGGTGCCATGTATCACATTGGTTTCCCTGTTGCCAACCGAACCTCCTTCGGTATCTGGGGTAGCTTGTGGCCCGTACTGAACCGTGCTGCTATGGGTATGCTCTATCTTTCCCAACACAACCAGAATTCATTACTAACGCATGGCAGCCTGTGTATGGTACGGAGTGCAGGCTTACATTGGCGGTGATTGCATCTATCTCATGATCCGCACTATCTGGAAGTCATGGGCCGATGTCCCCAACACTTTCAGCGAAGACTCGGGCACCGATACCGCACACTTCGCTTCCTTCTTCATCTTTTGGCTTGTATCGCTTCCAGCACTCTGGTTCCCTGTACACAAGGTCCGACATCTCTTCACCGTCAAGGCATACGTTGTTCCCGTGGCTGGAATTACCTTCCTGGCCTGGACAATCTCGCGCGCAGGTGGTATTGGCCCCATTGTAAAGGCTGGTAACAAGGTCCACGGCAGCGACTTGGCATGGGAAATGGTCAAGGGCATCATGTCTTCTATCTCCAACTTCGCGACACTCATTGTCAATGCCAGTGACTTTTCTCGATTTGCGCAGAAGCCCAGAGACGCCCTCTGGCCCCAAATGATCACGATCCCCTTTGGTTTCGCCATCACTTCATTCATCGGCATCATGGTCTCTTCAGCTTCTTCCATCCTGTACGAGGAGGCCATCTGGAACCCCCTTGATCTCCTGGATAGATTCATTGACGACGGAAGCTCGGGCGAGCGCTTTGGTGTCTTTTTCCTTGCTACATCCTTCGCTCTTGCACAGCTGGGTACAAATATTTCTGCCAATTCTGTAAGTGCTGGGACTGATTTAACTGCTCTTCTCCCTCGCTGGCTCAATATTCGTCGTGGAAGCTACTTTTGTGCCATCGTTGGCCTGTGCATCTGTCCCTGGCAGCTTCTCAAGGACAGCAACCAGTTTACGACCTACCTTTCAGCCTACAGCGTGTTCCTGAGCTCAATTGCTGGTGTTATGGTTTCCGATTACTACATCGTGCGCAAGGGTTACGTTGATACGAAGGAACTCTACGATGCTCGCAAAGAAGGACCGTACTACTTCACAGGCGGTTTCAATTGGCGTGGCTACGTTGCTTACATTGCCGGAATTGTCATCAACGTGGTCGGTTTCGCCGATGCTGTTGGCGCCAAGAACGTCCCACAGGGCGCGATCTATATCTATCAGCTCAACTACTTCTGTGGTTTCATCGTCGCATCAACGATGTACTGGGCTCTCTGCAAGATCTCCCCAGTGCCAGCGACCAGTGATCGATGGATGGAGGTTGGTGATGAGATCGATGACATCCGAGTTGCTTATAACTCGAGAACTCCATCATATGACGAGGAGATTGCAAGGAGCGAAGCGCCAAAAGCAGCAGACGAGACGAAACAATTTTGATCTTGGCATACAAAACTGGGGGTTTATTTATGGGGATAGGTTTATTACAACGATTGTTGTTGATTTAGAGATATTTAAAACATAGCAGCACCGGCTGCATGACGAATGAATAAGGTTTCGAACCAATTGGCTTTCCTATACTCTGGATTTAATAAAATGGTTTTGTTATAGCATACTGAATTTCGCATGGATTGCCAGGCCAGAGCCCTCTACCTGGCTCAACAGCTTACAAGACTACTATGCTGTGTTCAATAGACTCAAGCACATACGACAATTCCCCGATCCTGTTCGCCGTTGAGCTTCTTAGACTTTACTCTAAATCTTGTTACACAAGCCCCGTTGGCTCAGTGGTAAAGCGTATCACTAGTAATGATAAGATCACTGGTTCGATTCCAGTACGGGGCAGCACTCGATTACAAGGCGCGTTCAAGCGCTTTAATTTTTCCTCAGTCTTGTAGCTGAGTTGAACTTGTGAGCTTCACTGAGGTACTTTGACTTTTTGGTGTTGTGCAATAACAGCGGGACGGCACGCGCGCTTATTTGATTTAAGGTTTATGCGGGATGATGTCACATATGCAAGCACTTGTCAAAATCTCGATCTGATTGCAGAATGTAATTCAATGACTTGACATAGAAGATGATTCAAAAGCGTTTGCGCTTCAACATGTTGTCGCCAGACAGTAGCGGCACTGATACCCATCCTGTTAGGGAAGCACCTTATGCAATCTGCTGCAGACTTTTGAGACAGTATTAATATACGCAGACATGGGGGGCTCTGTCTGCATTTTCAACAAGTAATGTGGTGATTTCATATGATCTATCGCTTTAGAGTGCATTCCCTGTCGATCAGATTCGGTCTGCAAGAGAAACGCCACACAAGCTGTACATAACTATGCAAAACTCAGGAAGCACCAAGGCAGGTGCTCCCGGTATGCCATGTGCAAGTAAGTAATCAAGGCCACTATAAAAATGTAAACAGCTGCCTCAACACCACAAAAGCCATCGCGACCATGAAAAAGGATACTCATCAGATTGATAAAAGATGAAACTCGTTGAATCACGTGCCCCGTACTGGAATCGAACCAGTGATCTTATCATTACTAGTGATACGCTTTACCACTGAGCCAACGGGGCTTCTGAAGTGATTCCTCGCTTGTTAAAGATACAACCTGAGATTTAGTTTATATTTCTGACAATCTTCATGAAAAAAAAAACATGGCTGTGAGACTCTTGGTTTGTGTTTGAAGCAAGCAGAGTATGGGGTACATACTGCAGAAATATAGGAAGAGGCTTGGTAAGGTGGAAAACTTTGTCATTTGTGGAGGATTGGTAAACAGTGTGGGGGATTGCATCATATATACAGATCAATCCTTGTCCTGTGTAAGCTTGATTACATGAAATCGACATGGATGGCTTTCACCTTGACTTGTCACAGATGCGCCATGACTCAGAAATTGCAAGACAGGCGGCGACAGGAGAACAGAACATATGTATTAAAAGGCTAGACTGTCTATTAGGCGACTGAGATGCTTGGTTCATTTAGTACTACTCCTGATAGATACAGGTGTCAAGGGCTGTTAATTAGTACTCAAAACCCCTTGGGGTTATGATACTAGGTACTTATGTGCATACACATGTCTAACCTTGTAGTCATTCAAAATGCTGATGTTGCTTGTGTCTAATTGTGGAAATTTAGAGGAAACTGGCTCATCAATTAACGAAAAGTAATTGAGAGCATTGCATATAAATTAATTCGGCAATTTGTATAATCATTCCTTGTATCCGGTGACCAGACTGGCATTTGCTGCCGTCTTCCGAGAGAGCCGTGCCATGCGGGCTCCTCTGCTTTCTGCGCTGTTTCCATGTTGCATACAAAGAAATCAAAACTGTTTATGCTAGAGTTCTTTATGCACTTATTTTCATTAAGATTTCATGCTGGAACTGTGTTTTGCATAAAACAAATAGATATTTCAGAGGTGGCAGCTGCAGCAACACAGATATCATAAACTGATATTCAGAAAGATACCCCACATGCTCAATAAATAGACCCAACCGCGATGAAGCTTAGTTGTAAAAACGAGTCAATGTTACATTCGAGTGGTCAGTTGACACGAGAACTTCGAAATGCGGGATTAATGTTCTATAAAGTTTTGGTAATCTGTTATCTGTTGCTATCGGTATCTTGGCTTCCACTTACACGGTTTGGGCATGTTTGATAGATCAAGTCGGATTGCAGCTTGAACCGACTACCGATACTTTAGTCACAATTATGTGTCTCAGAATATATCTCACGCTGAATGATGTTTTGTCTTCTGCAATAACGACAAAATGACGGAGAAATGAAGAGATATCTTGACATCGTGATTTGATATTGAGTTCAATTGTCACTAACACGGAGTAGAGAAACGGCATATTTTGGGGGAACCCCACCACTGCGGATCATCGTCCGGCCCGCCTCAGCCAATACGATACCCCGCCAAAAGATTTGTGGTCGCCCAAAAAAAAAAGACCGATATCGTCGTGACCAGAAGAGAAAAATTTTCCCGTAGGTTTCACAAACAAACTGATACAGGTCTAACTCTTGTTTGGGTGTAAGAACACTCGATTCCTCTTCAACCTCTCCACGAACTATTTTCGTGACACGATATTCAACATGTGTGGTGTTTCGGCCATTTTGGTGAGTCTTCACTCCTCTGCTCTTCTCTCTACTGCCCCTCCCCCGCGCTCATAGAAAAAAAGAGACCCTTGCCCGTGCTCGGACTTGAGACGGAAGTGCTACCAAAAGAGTTGAAGAAATAGAACACAGCATAATATCACATATCACGTACTGACATTCTTTGATAGCTAGGTGACCAGGAGGCTACCTCCGCCGCCATTGACCTCCACGAGACATTGTATTATCTCCAACATGTTAGTCCCCTACCGCGAATATCCCGAAATCCGAAATTCGATATCTACAGAAATTAACCGGCTGTAGCGTGGACAAGATGCTGCAGGTATCGCTGTTTGCCAGGGTGGACGAGTTTCTCAATGCAAGGGTCTCGGTATGGCCAGCAAGGTCTTTTCTGATGGCCGACGACTTGAGCATCTCCCCGGTTACATGGGTATGACAATGCGATGCACAGATTACACGGAGACTGACTCTCCATAGGCTTGGGCCATGTTCGTTACCCTACCATGGGAACTGCTTCTGCGTATGTGTTACTGGGCACACAACCTCGTACACCACTGACCAAAAATGCGACTACAGCTCCGAAGCTCAACCTTTCTACGTCAACGCCCCTTTCGGTATCTCCATGAGCGTCAACGGTAACCTCGTCAACACCGAATACCTCCGCAAGTTCCTCGACGAGGAAGCCCACCGACACGTCAACTCCGATTCCGACTCGGAGCTCCTGTGCGTAATCGAAGCTCGCGCTTATTCGAACCACAATGACTGATTTGTACCAATAGCCTCAACATCTTCGCCCACGGCCTCCAGCAGCTCGGCAAGACTCGCGCCAACTCGGAGGATATCTTCACTGCTCTCGGTGATGTCTACGCCAAGTGCCAGGGCGCTTTCGCATGCACTGCTATGATCGCTGGCTTTGGTATTCTTGCCTTCCGGTGAGTTGTCGCAATTTTGAACGACTTGTCATCAAAAACTGACAATATCCAGTGACGCCAACGGTATCCGACCTCTTTGCATTGGTTCTCGACCTTCCGCCACACTCCCCGGTACTGAAGATTACCTCGTTGCCTCCGAATCCGTTGTTCTGAAGCAGCTCGGCTTCTCGAACATTGTCGACATCCTCCCTGGTCAGGCCTGTTTCTTGCAGAAGGGATGTGGTCCCAAGTTCCGTCAGATTGTCAACGACCGACCTTACACACCCGATTGCTTCGAATTCGTATACGTTGCTCGTCCTGACTCAACCATGGACGGAATCTCGGTGTACCGCAGCCGACAAAACATGGGAGAGAAGCTGGCCAAGAAGGTCCGCGCGGTTCTCGGAGAGAAGGGAGTTCAAGAGATTGATGCAGGTATGAGATATCCATATGTCTCCTGCTTTTGAACTGTACTAATTGTTTTCCAGTCATCCCTGTTCCAGAGGTATGCCCAGTTTAGGAGTCATGATGTTGGTGAAAACGTGAGAGCTGACTCACTATCAACAGACAAGTAACATCGCCGCTGCTACTCTTGCTGAGAAGCTTGGCAAGCCATACGTCACAGCTCTAATTAAGAACCGATACGTTCAACGAACCTTCATTCTTCCCAACCAAGCTCTTCGAATGAAGAGTGTTCGCCGCAAGCTTTCACCCATCGACTCAGAATTCCGAGGAAAGAATCTCATCCTAGTGGATGATAGTGTCGTGCGTGGCAGTAAGTAAACTGACCCCCTACATATAAGGATCCATACTAATTTGGAAATTAGCTACATCTGGACAAATCGTGAGTAAAATGATGATGAATTTGTCTATGAGATAGAACTAATGGGTGAATGTAGGTTCAAATGGCTAGAGAAGCTGGTGCTGCCAAGGTCATCTTTGTTTCAGCCTCTCCAGAGTGCATATATCCCCATATCGTAAGTTTTTACCCCGGCATGAAGTATTGAACATGTTACTAATAATAATTCAAGTATGGCATTGATCTTGCGGACCCTGTTGGTATGAAGATCTTTTGTGCTGTTCTTAGGCTGTCTTGTTACTAACTTTTGTGAAGATTTGGTTGCTCATGGCCGAACAAACCAAGAAATTGCCGACTACATCGGTGCCGACCAGGTCATCTTCCAAGATCTTGATGGACCCGATGGACTGAAGGCCGCGTGTATGGAGGCTGCTGAGGACACAAGTAAGGTCACGTCTTTTGAAACCGGTGTTTTCAGTGGCTGTTATGTCACAGAAGTGCCGGAAGGATACTTCGAACATCTCAGCGATCTCCGTAGCGGCAAGCGGAAGGCGAAGATGACCTTGGCGACCATCAAGGCTGGTGGTGATGAGGGTGGAAACGTGGTTGTCAGCTCTGGGCCTACAAATGGGCCCGAGGCTGATGAGCGAGAAGATATCAGGTCAGTCTCTACGAAGGGCTTAGTGAGTAACGTTCGCTGACACGATTTACAGTCTTCACAACATGGCGAGTGAACAGATCACAACCTCATAGGTGCTGGGGATGAGACACAAGAGTATACGAATAGTGGAATCATACTCGCCTTGAAGCAGAGCATTGCGCTGGATAAGACGAATGAGTTTCAGTACGGGCTTGGGATTGGAATTTAAAGACGAAAAATAGAATGGTATCTATGATGCCACGAAAAATAATACAGCCGGCAGGGCTGCTAGCCAGCTGTTAGCAAGAGTACGGTCATAGAGTCACAGTCTTGGCTGACAGCCCTGCGAGGCATGAGGATACTAGAGATGCCGCGAGGCCTAGATGGGTACGAGATTACGAAAAGCTAAATTTATGAGCGTTGCTTGAACTATTGCTTGACCAATTGCTGCTATATCGAAAAGGGTGATTTGTTGATAGACATCTAATCACCCCCGTATTGTGAACTCGACTCCTAAACTTCGGTAATCGAAGGGACTATATTCACCTCGAGTGGATTTGAATGGATATCTTCGGTATGGGTGAAACTAGAGGGATCAGAACAACGCATACTGTGTTATCTGGTTTCCTGTTCCCGGGTCACGAGAGTCTGGAGCTGAATTACTCCACTGTACCCATCATCACCAATTTTGCAAATCAGACCCATAAGATATAAACCTACTATAACAAGTACGGTGAGCAAGGTGAAGAAATCCAAGTATCGTGAAGGTCAGTTGGCATTTTTGGTGGAGTTGTTGCAAAGGTGGGAGGAGCCTCATGAGGAGAAAGTCAAGGTTTCTGCATCAAAATAGAACCCATGTCAGAGGATTCCCCTGCTAAAAACTTGCTGGCGTTTAGAACTGCTTTGCTTGGCTGAGGAGGGGAGGATTTCGCTAGTTAGTTGTTTTAGTTAGTGGCCTTGTTAGCTATGTACGGAGTACTATGGTTCGAGATGGTTGGAGAGGGTTTCAATCGGAGAAGCCAAATTTCGTATTGACTAAGTTCTTTGACTAATGTAATGCTGGAAGAGGATAGAATTATTGAAGTTACGTTAGTCAGAAGCCACGAAAGAGATCCATGCCGTTGTTACAGAGCATTGGGGAGTTGATGCTAAGGCAAGGCAAAGCGAGGTAGGATGCGGATCATAGGCAAGGTAGTGCCACGGGCGGTTCATATGCTCCGTAGCAGGGGCTACATCACGATCTCCAACGCATCATACAAAGAACAGACACACCTACCCCTCACAAAGGAAGGGAGAGAGAAAAGAGGAAAAGAAGACAAAAAGAACAAGGCTTCGAAGAACAGCTGGTTTCCAGATTGGGCAACACTGTCACCTCTGGCTAGACGTGATTGCGCTGAATCCACAACGACAAGCTTTCTGCGGACTCTTGTGGAAGCTTTGTAATGCAGGTCCCGGAGCTCGGCTGCACGGTATGTATTTTTGTTGCCTTTTTGGGGAGAAATAGCATCGGCCATGGTCGGGAGATCTGACAGCGAACGTGGGGCTTTTTTTTCTTCTTCTTCTTTGCAGAGGGAGAGCGAGGTGAGGCGGGCATTGTATTCATTAGGGTTCATGATATGGATCACAGAGAGAGGGAGGGATATATTGGGTGTGCCCAGCTATACAATTTACATACTAACTATTCCCAGATGCTGGATGCTAAGTATTGTCAGCTCTTATTGGAGCCGAGTCATGAGATCTGCTCTTAGCATAGACTAGTCGAATCAGTACTAGATTATATATGTTAGTTAGCCGATGGCCTGTCAGTTTTTATTCATGTCGGTTGGACGGTATGTAAAGCTGGGTTGGTTTATAAGATGCCTACCTAACATAGATTTGTACACCCAGGACTCTATGTTTGTACAGTATCCATACTCCGTGCCGTGTGATTATCTCCATGACAAACTCTCAATTAGTTAGTTTCGTCTAAGAAAGTTCCATAACGTGGGTGGCTCGAGCTGCTGATCTTTGATCTGGGTACGGACTATGGACGGCATGGATGTTCTCCAATTTCTAAAAAAGGTACCGAAGAAAGAGCTGCCTGACATGGTCTTTCTCAGGGTAACTAGTCTGACGTATTGACTCAATCAATGTTCCTTCCTCCTGATCTTATTTCCATCTCAACCCGCACCCTTCCTTCCTTCCCTCCATTTACCCCTCCATGTTCCATCCAATTGTGCCATTCCATCCTAACGTTAGGTCGTCGTCGTGCCTTCCTGGTGCCGAGTTAGTTAGTAGTTAGCACCTACCTCCATTTCTACAATACTCCGTCCGTACTAGGTAGTTTTCCATAATAATAACTCCATTACATTTCTTTTCCGTCACAATCTTTTTCTATTCATCATCATCATCATCATCCTCATCACTATTACTGCTGTCACTGTCACCAAAACTTAAACTCCTCTCTACCCCTCACTTACACCCGCGGCAACGATATCCTCTCTTTGTATTAAGAGTCCATCATGAACCTTCTGTAACGACTCGCTCGTTACATCCAAACCGCTGTCTCGCCCGCCACAAAGAGCTCGAGCACGACCTGGACCTGGACCTACCTGTGAAATCATAGGACTCGACTGATCTTCCAGTCCAGTCCAGTCCAGCGCAGCACACAAGACACCCTCTGTAGCTGTCAAGCTGCTCTGTCAGCACCCGGCGCATGCCGCCAAGCAACACCAAACCGTGTCACAACTGCCGTCGTCGACGCCTGCGCTGCGACCGCTCATGGCCGACATGCCACAAATGTGCGGTCTCAGGGCAGGAATGCCTCGGGTATGGCAAGGTCTTCGTTTGGACCCAAGGTATTGACTCCCACGGCAATGTCAATCCCCCTCCCGGCCGGCGACTACCCGACGAATCTGATGCTTCCACTTCTGTATCACCCACTGGCCACCAGCAGGGCCAGGGTCAGCATGATCGCGCTCGGCCTCAGCCTCAACCCGACTATAGCGACCAACACCCGCTGGCGCATCTGGTTCAACAGGCCCAGCAGGCCGCACAAGAGGCAGAAGAGATGAATCAACAGCAGCAGCAGCAAAGCCAACAGCAGCAGCCAACCCCGCCAGATTCTGAGGGCTCCCCTTCACACGATCCTAGCATACCCTGGCCTTCTCCTGCTGCACTTACAGATCCGTTGTTCCAGGACCTTGACCGCACATCACGATACTACCTAGCGCATTGTAAGTCTTGGCTCTAGTTTTGGTTCTCTCTTTTTTTTTCCCCTTGGCCGATGCTAATGTATGCCCCAGTCAGCGAGAGGGTCTGCAAAGATCTTGTGGTCCGGGACACGCCTGAAAACCCGTTCCGTGAGCTGATACCCTTGACGCGGAAGCACCCGCTCCTCTTGCAGATTCTTGTTGCCACTTCAGCGATCCATTGGTCCAACATATTTCGTCGTGTTACCGAAATACCAGCAGGCCTCACCAATCCCGCGGGCTATCTTTCCCTCCTACGTTCAAAAGATCTTGTGACACGACAGGCTCTCATCGATGCCTTGACGGCGAAGCAAAAGGCCATGAGCCATATGAGGGAGGTGCTCGATACCCTTGACCCGGCAGGTAGTGAGGTGGCATTAGCTGCCATGCACTTTTTTATCAAGTTTGATCTGATTGATCTGGATAAGTCAGACAACCAGAGCTGGAGGGCCCACTTGGAAGGCGCCACAAGCATCATGGCATTGCTCAACCCGGACAGTAATCCCGACGCATCTAGTAGAATGTTGCGGGACCGCGTCATTACTGACAGCTTCATGTAAGTCTGTCCTAGCTACTGGTGTACTCGCTGTGGATACTGACTTATGAAAGCTACAACATTCTGGGCTCGACGTTGACATCTGGCGGCCTTGCAGCTCGTGTTGCACGGCAAGCTTTTCAGTTCTTACCCGTTATGAAACGTGTGGAACTGACAAGCTACTTGTCTTGCCCTCCGGAGATTCTGAACATTATTCTTTCTGCATCCGAGCTGTCCCACGAAGTGCCCTGGACAGACCAGTCTCTAGGTGCGGCAGACAAGGCAATTGCTCTAATAGATGAAGCTCTTGCTGTGGACATTCCAGCTTGGGCAGACTATTTACGACAACACAACCTTGTTCAGGATCTTGAGAGTCGAGTGTGTCTAGCTGCGGCACACCGGTCAGCAGCTTGCCTGTACATCCTCCAAGCGCTACCGCTAGTTCGGTCTGTACGGTCCATCGATACCAATTTCCTGCTGGAGGACGTTTTGAGAAATTTAGCCGCCATCGATGAAAATGACCCATACTTCAAAGCATCGTCGTGGCCGACTTTTGTTGCAGGGGCCGAGACACGAGACCCTGAAAAACGCACTTGGACCCTGGCACGGCTGTTGTCGATTTGGCAAATATGTCCATGGGGGTATCTCTTCACGGCAATTGAAATGCTCAAAGCGACATGGGCGATGCAGGATTCGCGCGGCTCAGATAATGTCAACTGGCTACATGATCTGCGGGGGATGGGATTTGAGAACTTGATTGTTTGATTTGATTTGATCTGATATGATATGATGTTGTGCTTTTGGTTACAGTGTGTGTTTACTGGGTCCAGTCCATACATACTATACTGCCTGTCACTGCTGTGGTGTGTTTTATTTAGCGTCGAGCGAAAAGTTGTGTCGAGTTGAGACTTGTGCTTGATTCTAAGGTTCATTTCAGTTCGGTTGCAAGCTCGGAGTTAAAGTAGTAGCTAATAGGTTAGAGGAACGCCGCGTGTCCTTTTTGGCCAGCTGTCCATGGTGCAGTGCTAGAGAGAGAATAGAGGGCGTTTTGGGCGTCGGGAAGGGTCATTTCGCAATTGCCGGTTCTAGACTGATCGAATCTCACGATGGCTTCACCGATTTCAACCAGGTACTTTGCTAGCTTAGCTACCTTACCTCAAGACACGGGATTTATCAGCAGACCCACCATTCATACGACACTGAGTTGGATGATGGTAGGTTTTGTAAGATGCCACTTGACATTTATTATTCTTTGTTGCTTGACTTGTTCTTGAGCTCCTCATTATGTTCGAGTCTCGATTACAGAGGAGGCCCCGTTCTCTCGTCTACGGCGTAAATCGACCCTGCAACTGTGATTTGACCAACGCTCAGATGAATCTGACAAGCAAGTCCATCGTGGTTAAGGGTCAGGGTCAGGGTCCTATAGAGTCAGTCCCCACTGAGTAGAAGAACTAGAAGCATGCAGCTTGTCCAAAGTAGGTTGAGCATGAAATCTCGGCCGAAACACCTGACTTTCTTTTTGGCGCCTGCGAGAGTCGCCTATTCTAGCCTGGTCCAGGTCGCTGTTGAATGAGCGAAATAACGGCGTCGGTTACACCTACACAATACACGTGTAGGAAGATATGGGCTCTCGACTCTTGACTCTCGTGTTACAAAGCAAAACGTAACGTGGGTGACACGGCATAGTTGTCATGTGAGATTCCTCTTTTCTCCTCACCCCTCAGATCTTAACCGAACCCAAAGCTGAGGTTGGATGAGGGGTGTACATTACATACTCTTTTGGCTGTAGGTATCAGTTAGTAGGTAGGTATAAAGTTTCCGCTTATACAGGGGAGAGATGTTGGAACTTGCATGAGCATTGAGCAGCGATAACGGAATCACATAGTAAAAGTGGAACCAGAAGTTGTAGCCAGCATTGAGACAGACTAACAATGCATGTTTCCTATATAGAATTTCTCTTTTAATAGCAATGTGTGATGATACAGCATGAAGACAGGACCAGGAGCATTGGCTTACTTTCATTGACACTGATAGGGTAACTCTATCCAAGTGATGTGATGGATTGGGGTTGCTTCTCGCTTGAGAAGACAGTAGACAGCCGTTCCCTGATATGAACCAGTGAACTAGTATGAGATAACAAGATGAACTTGCTGAATCCAAACAGACTAACAACTCGAATCGTTAAAAACAGATAACGCGTGGTTGTAACCCCGATAGCGGTTGTGAAATCAACCTCGCTGCCAATAACAGGGGCTGGGCAAAACAGGCTCAGGCCTACTGACACTGATACCACCGTAGTAGAGACTGCTACACGATAGTGATCTGCTAGCTATCAATACATTGTCGAGTCTATTCTACTCATTTCTCTTGCCATCAAAATTAAACAAGAATTTGTTCGTAAAGCCATGAGTATATCTATGCAGACGTCTACCTTACCTCTCACTGGCAGTGGTGATAAGATACTGACCTTCGATCGTAGGGACCTGAACATCAGAGCATTCACTTAAGTATAGAGTAGTAGAGGAATGTGTAGAGGAACGGCCAGGCACACAGTGTTGGTCGATGGCGCACCAACAGGTCATGATTGATACCATGAACAGCCAGCTAACTGGCAAAAGCGGGAATAGTGAAATAGAGTATAAAGGTTTTAAGATTAAGAATGATCCCACGCATACCTCGTGAAATATAAGCCAGTCATGTAGCTTGTTCATGATGATCGTTAAAAATACTCCGAAACCACAGCGCCATTCTAATAAAGTCTAAGATGAAGAGAAGCACAAACACAGCCCGCGTGTAGGGAGGGTGCTCAACGAGCGAAGGGAAGAGAAGTGAAGTGAGGGGATAGTGCCTGGCCTAGATACATGGAATCATTGCAACGTGAGTTGCGGTTCCAAGTTGGAGAACGGAAGAAAGAAAACATGATGTACCAGTAACGTTGAGAAGCTGTAATACGCAGCCATTTGTCGTTGTGTAGCCTACCAACGACGACTATTCTGATATTAGCTTTGACTGCATACACATCACGGGGCATCACAAGTACATACCTATACGCTGAATCGAGCTTCGCTTGTCGCCGTTTTGGCTTAAGCCTTGACATGGACGACTTCGGCCGTGGAGATCCTTCAGGAGTCTTTGCTTTAGTATCTATTCCCAGCAACTCGGCTTCCAAGGAATCCAATCCTGAAGATGCAACAGATACTACTGATGAGTCGCGTGACGTTGGGGTTCGATTGCGGCGACGGCTGCGACTAGGACTGCGGCTGCGATTTCGACTCCGACTTCGACTCCGACTGCGGTCTCGACTGCGACTTCGAGTACGACTCCGGCGACGTCCACGACCACGGCTATGATCTCTATCCCGATCTGGTTGGTACCGGTCTATCGATCGTCGCTGGTCGTCGACATTACGGAATTCTGTAGGTCGATGTTCGGGACTACCTGGACGTGACCTGCGTCCTTGCGGAACGTACGAATCACGCGAGCGCGAATGCCGGCCCCGTGATCCTCTGCGGCCGGCGTCGAAGGAGCTTCGGGATCTCTGTCTCTTCACTGGACGCTCACCATGGGTATTGTCATCTGGGTGACCTCGTTTTGCGAGTCGCTCATTGACCTCGCCACTTTCGGAGCTTTCGCTCCGAACGATCTCCTCAAGTTTTGGTGGTGGTCTTGGCGGGAGACTGGCAATGGGATGGCCGCCAGGAAGCTTGCCGTCTCGTACGAACGCGGGGTCGTGTTCGATCTTTGACCAATACGGAGTTTCGTGTATCGGCTTCACGTATTCCTCGATATTGTCAGCTTGAACATAGTCCGACTCGATGCATTTCGCATCCCATTTTCTAGGAAGAAGCACCTCATCATTATATTCTGCTGGCAATGGCTTACCAACCTCATCTGGCGGATGACGTGGCTCTGGCTCTGCGAATATGGCTTTATTGTCCCATTCAAATTCATCGTTGACGGCCTTTTCGGGTGCTGTATCCGGTCTCTGTGATGAATCAGGTTTGGGAGTTTCAACTTGAACCTTTTTAGTTTCGGGAGAAGCAGCAGGTGGACTTGACTTTGATTTAACGGCAGTTGTTGAGCCTTTTTTATCCCCCTCTTTAGGAGACGGCACAGGTTTAGGATGGTTGGGCGTCTTGGGATCAGGGCGTCTGTTGTTGTCTTGTGGCTTCTGATCCGGCCGAGAATGAGGCTGGTTCTTCTTTTGTCGATTATCGTGATTACGAGAGTGTCGGTCGTTCTTCCGCTTGTTACGATGATCTCGAGAATGGTCAAGAAAGTCCCGTCGTCCCCTACCAGGTTGACCATGCTGATTGGGCTGTGGCGGTTTAGGGGGAAGAGAGGGTTTAGGGGGCAAAGAAGCTGGCAAGGGTAATGTCGATGCAGAATTCTGGCGTGGTACTGAGGACGAAGCTGGTCGATGTGGACGTGATGCAGAAGGCGGCGCTGGTGACGGGATAGGGGGCCGCGAAGGTGGAGGGTGCCCATATGACGGAGGCGCGCTGTGAGAGGAATAAGGGGGTGGGTATGATGGCGGCGGTGGATGCTGAGCATATGGTGCTGAAGCTGGCGGTGGATAATGGGGATAGTGAGGCTGTGAAGGGTAGGGTACGTGGTCTTGGCGAGGCGGAGGACCATATGCGCGTGGTGGATATGGAGGTGGATGCGCTGGAGGTTGGGGAGGAGGCGGAGGAGGAGGAGCATATGTGCCAGGAGGCCTGGGAGGGGGTGCCGGAAGGCCTGGGGGAGGAC
>JABSTL010001152.1:0-17214 GCA_013759095.1 Fusarium sp. NRRL 29148
CTTTTAAAAGTCTAATATATATCTTCCTTTATATAAAACAGGGACACAAGCCTCTCCTAAATCCGTTACTCAGTCTGTTCCTACTACTGAGCTCCTGACAAGACGCCTTTCACTTACCACCACAATGCCCGAGTTATTAGAAGAGGATCCGCGGCCTCTCTTTGGTTTCACGGAGGACTATTTCTCAGACAACATAGCAGATGAAGGTGCTTCGGCCCGCGACTCAGCCAAATACTGGAAAACCCGAGAGAAAATAGCGACTGCTACGAAGAAGGCAATCAAAAAAGAAATAATGAAAGCCATAGAAGAGGAACGACGAACCAAGAAACCCCTGAAAAAGTCCTTTATAAGAGATTGCAAACAAATTAGGAAGAAAGAGAGACAGGGTTGACAGGAAGCCACCGTGCCCCTCCTTGAAGAGATCGATACCGAAAGATTTGCAGGTTCAACTGTGTTACTTAAGTCAATATGCCAAGCGCATCATCTAGCTACTGACGCGTGGCAAGACAAAAGCCTTGATGTTTTGACCCTGTGGACCGATGGGTCAATCAATGCGTTCGATGGCGGAGCTGCAGTTGTCTTCATGGATAAGTCTTTGGGTTGGGAACAGGCTATCCCGAAAGAAATAGGCTGGCAAGTGACAGGACACCACGGCCGGACGGGAGATGTCGAGCTCATGGCCATCGCTGGAGCCCTCGAAGCAGCCATATCCATCGTTTCGCAGCAATCGAATTCTCATATACGCAGAGTTGCCATATTCTCTGACTCGGGAGCTGAGGCTATTCCACGGTGTTCAGAGAATTGGCACTTCCCAATACCACCTATCGACCCGTTAGTTCGACAACGGTCTCATGAATTGGTGCGATTAGGAGTAGCTTTATCTCTCATTTGGGTTCCGGGCCATAGTGGTATTGAAGGAAACTACCGAGCCCACAATATCGCTCGCCGTATGGCGAAGCTTGATCACCAGGACCTGTGCCAAGGCATTGTGTCTATACCTCGATCTATGGATGATGTTGTGGATTTTGGTTTTCACCTTGAGTCAGTTACCCCGATAAAGGATAACGCTTGGAGATGGCGCTCTTGGTGCTTTGAGAAATGGCTTGATGGGAAAGAAATAAGCTGGACTACGCATATGGCTATGTTGTTTCACCCTAGGTAGTTATCCATCAGTCTGCCATCTCAGAAACTGTTGATATTTCTTACATGTGCTGATTCACTTTAAGGTAAGAGGACCATGGGAAGTCAGTCGATTATTCTGCATTATTGAAGAAGCAATATTCCAGCCCTACAAGAGATACAAAATGAAACAGTCCCATATTCTACCTACAAGACCTTGATGCTGACAGGCTATCATCCTAGGCGAGGCGAATGCCTCTGCCTAGCTTGACCCTACAGTCTTCTTGCTATGCCTCTTCTTACTGTGCCTCTTAAAGCTATCTTAATTGCCAAAAGAGGGAATTTTCTTCAATCTTTATATAGGGGATTTTATAACTACCCTCCGGGGGGGCCTGCAGCCGGCTTCTGCCTTCAGCGACCCTTCGGGGACATTGCCGGGGGCCTCCTTAAGCAGAGGGCAACCCAATCCGTTGCCTACGGCTCCGGAAAGACCTTCTGATCAGCTGCTGACCTCGCTGAAGCTCAGTTAGATCGGTACTTTGACCTTTTAGCCTCTTGCCCTGACTTTACGAATAGCTTCACTTTAGGAAAGACCCCGTGGGCTATAACGGACTAATAGTTAGTCTGATTGACTAAATCTGACTAATAGCTGAAGAGCAGATTCCTTGGCAAACCTTAAACACCTCACTTTAATAATATAAAGCTGGAAGGTGCCCTTTTCACTTCGTTCGCAAGTCACTCTTCAGTTACGGCTTTGCCCAATCAAACATTAACTTCCGAGAGTCTCTGGTCTTTCTTCTCCTTCAAATCTGCTTGGTCCAGAGCATGCTCAGTCTCAAATTTCCGATCCAGGCTTTTCGCTTTGACACAGACGAGGGACACCAAGAAAGCGATGCAAGCAAGTAAAGCCAATACCAGCCAGACGGTTCGAAGACCCTTAATATATCCATCAATGAAGGTTTTTTTCATGAGCTGCATGCTAGAGGGGGACCTCTTGAGGGTCTGTACCAACGCTGACGCATCTTTGGCCCATTCATTGGCTTTGGAAGCAAACTCGGGGCTTTTCTCGACCTGTTTGCGGAACTCATTTTGAAAGGCGACGCCGCCGACAGCAACCCCGATGCCTTGACCCAGAGATCGACAGAAGGCATAAAAGCTGGCAGCGAATGGCAAATCGGAATTGGAAGCTGAGGCTTGAGCAGCAAATGCTTGAGCTGAATAGAGGATACCGAGACCAAGACCCCCAGTAAGGTAGGTGAGTACCCATTTATAGGTTTCAATATGATCATCAAGCAGCAGCATCGATCCCATTCCGATGGGTACAAGAACCCATCCAGCCCATATTAAGGGCCTGTATGTCCCCGTCTTGGCGATCAGGATCCCAACTATGACAGCAGCGGGTGCCACAATCCCCGTGAATGGCATGACAGCAACACCTGCAGTGATAGGTGATGATCCCCTGACCTCGTGGTATAATGGAACATAGTAAAGAATACACCATACCGTTATGCCGTGGATGGCAGTAGCAAAGTATGCAGAGAGGGCCGTAAGGGAGGTGAATAGACTGGGTCGTAGAAGAGGATCGCATCTGGAGTATTTTCTGCAGAACTTGATGTGAAAACCAAAGCATATGAGTCCCATAATACCGAATATAAGAGGTATAACGGTCCTAGGGCTGCTCCAGTCATACATGATGCCACCTGTAAATGACCATAAGTAAGTAGTTATAGAGTTGACTATATCAGCATGAGCAACTTACCCCAACTCAAAGGGATTAAGAAACTGGTCAAAGAGCCAACAAAGATGATAGTCCCTATCCAATCAAATTCTCTGAGCTTGGCGTTGACTGAAGCTTCTTCCCCTCGCTTAATGCGCATTGTGATGGGAATAGCGATATAGGCAATACCACAAAATGGTAAATTGATCCAGAACAGCCAGGGCCAGGACACTTCTACGAGAGCACCACCGATCAAGGGACCAAGAATGCTCCCAATAGCCCAGTTGAGGGAGATAAGACCGAATCATTTGCCCCTCTCCCTGAGGCTCACAAGATCAGTGGCGATAACATATGTCAAAGCAAGTATACCACCAGAGCCAAGGCCCTGAAGTGTCCGACCACCAAGTAGCACGGCAATATTCTTCACCAGAGCGGCCATGATACTGCCAGCCACGAACACGGTGAGAGAAGCGAGCAGCGCAGACTGACGGCCAAATATATGAGATAGCGAGGCAACAGGGGGTTGAACGACGGTCGAGGCGAGAAGGAAACTGGTACCACACCAAAAGGCTTCGATAGCCGTGGCACCTATGTCTTCTGCAATTGTCTTTGAACACCTCATATTAGTGAGGACTAAACCGCAACATTGAGTGTCATGAGCTTACAGGCAATGCAACGCGAATAATTGTTGAGTCAAGAGCGATGATAAAGGTGACAATACACAGTGTACCAAAAGCGCCATAGAAGCGCCATCCCCGAGTTGAACTCGCAGTCAATTCATTCAGTTCCTTAAGTTGAAGGGACCAAGGGCCTGGAGAGTATGAAGGATTGCCAATAGCATTCTTGGTTTCATTCTGCGTACAAGATCTTGATTCTGCCTCGATCACGTTTAGGGCACGGGCAGCTCGTACAGAGTCAGCAGGGGGGGACTCTTATTGTAGGCGAGAAGAACCTTTTGCCTTGTCATCGAAGTTTAGATCACTATGAGGACCATTTCTGGGTAGATTATCAGCCATTCTACGGAACCGAGGGAACGTGGTTACGATTGTAGATTTGAATCAGGGGTAGAATGAAGCAAAGACCCGTTGGATTTCATTAGGTAGTCAGAAGCTGATGCACAGGAATCAACCCATCTTATAACAACACCAAAACGCAAGTGCAGACGTATTCCACCGCTGACTTCAGGCTCATCAATATCTCGTCAGCCAGCCTCATAGCCCCTACTAGACATGCACGAACTACCAACACATCCAACCTAAGGCTGTTTAGAGGTTCCAAATATCGAGTCCAACAACCGAGGTGCCACAAGTTACTGTCTTGGGGGCACTACATTGATTTTCACAAGGATCCAGCGATTTGGTGACCTCCACTTCAGGTCAGCCCAAGGAGGAACTAGTGATTGCTAGCATCTATCAGAGCTCCAGCCACGGATGTTTGATTGAGCCTCATCGGATATCTCGGTCATGGAGGCGGCCGCCTCTCTGCCCTACTGGCGCCATCCCGCCGCTAATAGAGGCTATTCACAGATGAAATGCTTCAGAAGCCAGTCAGAAGTGCTGGCATTGTTGCCTTGATCAATCTCGCTGAGATGTCGATATGGCTTACCGAAAGGGTTCGAAGCTCTTGACATTGCCGCGCCTGAAAAGGCTGTATAGATCCAGCCTTCTGGAAGAAGCGCACAAAAGTCCCTAGTGAGATGGAACACATCAGGTCTATCGGTCTGACCTTTGATGAATCATGTTTCCTTATCGGATCTGGTTCGGACCCGAGCTTGATCTACGTGTCAGCCCTATAGTTTCCAACGCTCTGGATCTATCGATGTGCTAATCCATAAACGATCCAGCGTTCTCTTCATCTCTATCGCGGGACATGCAATCTCAGCTCTCGGCGAACCCGTTAGTCCTCGTGGCTTTGCGTCTGTCTCACATCGTCAAGGATAGACGGATTTCTTGGGCGGTCAAAGATAAGCGGTCTTCTCAACTGAACAGTACTTTGCTCACCAAACCTCTTTGTCAGACCACCACTGAGGCAACCAGGTCCGCTTACTTGTCGAAGCCGGGCATACATACTTAGAACTTAGTAAAATGTTAATACCGTTTGCGATGTCTGTGATGATAAGTTTCCAGGACTAGAATTGACAATGATAGTCACCAACTGCTCGAAATCTACATATGAAATCGCAACCTCTTTTAAAAATGGGTGTCTGGCGACCTCCATATGGAAATATATATAAGCCTATGGCTCTAGTAATATCGGACCGCGCAAGCACATCGTCATCAACCAGGGAAAGAAACAGCCTCTGCTTAGACAGATGCTCACTAAGCTTCTCTCCTCAGTTCTTACAGGTACAGTGTCTACTATGCGCTTGGTACAGCGGATAGAAACGTGTCGCTGTCCGTCTATGCTCAAAACCTCGTGGGTTCTTGGGTACCAATAATACCCCTATCTGATATGAAACTATGTAAGAGTCAACAAGCGAGAAGGATGTCTTTGATAAGGATAATCTCAAAGGGTTCCTATCTTCAACAAGACCGTATGGTACTTAAATTGGTGCTTTCTAGGCATTTCTAGAAGTCGCCAGCGTTCCCTAGCCGCGCGTATATTCTCAGTACAGCCAACCGTCGACCAACAGCATATAGTGTCATATACCGCATCGAGCACTCTTTTGGCGCGGCCAAGAAATGTCCTTCAGAATCAGGCTGCGTGGCTCGGGCTTACCTTGAGTGCGGCTCAAACTGAACAGAAAAGTCGGCCATGGGGCTGTGTGCCACATATTGAACCACGAATATCGATCATAGACGAATCATGAACCAGTGTGCCGTCGTGTGACCTCAGTAATATCTGTTCCTCGCCCAAATAGACCAATAATCAGCGGCACGCGGGCCGTACCGCTCGCTCAAAGGAGATACAAAAAAGTACTTGCTCGAGACTTGATATGCGCGATAAAGATGCACTGAGAGATGCAGATTCTCCTTTCCTTTCATTGGGCGATGGACACGTCGAGCATCGTGAGGGTGTTGGTCGGGTAACAAGAGATGGCAAGGACTCCCTTTCTGGCTTCACCGGCTCGAGATTCGCAGATAGCCGGCCGCTCCAAGGGGCCATCTTGTTATGAAAGCGAGGCTGAGTTCATTGAGATGCACAAAACATATTGGTATTTGATATTCACCGCTCTTTGTCCTGTCGAATGCTTCATGCCTAGAGGCTGATTATTTGCTGATTGTGATGATGGAAAAAGGCATCCACAGGAAGGCCTCAGCGGGGCTGTATTCATTGATGGATGGATGGGTGGATAGACAGCATAGCTGACAATTCATCTTCTCAGTCTCGACTGTCGTGTCAAAACTTTCTTCTCACCGTAAGATTCACAATGCTGCCCGAAATCTCTAGGGAGAAGAGAGGAGGGCGATTCACGACCATCTGGCTGATGGAACCAAGACCCGACATCCATGGATGTTTTGTAAAGGCCTCTCGCCGTCTGTCTTCTGATCACGGGAGGTGTTTGGGGGTCAAGTTGGGAGACCCAGCTGTGTTTCGCGAACCTCTGGAGTACCGGAAATAAGATGTCGACAGGCTTGCCTCGGTCTTTTCAAATTCGCGAGTAGACCTGGCTAGAGGTCCCTTGCAAAGTCCAGCACAATAGCTAACGATGCCATTGTTCGCAAAGGAGGTCCTTTGCTAGCGAGTCTCTTGTCCTCGCAGGGGTTTGGGGGTCATCTCAACGCGTTATTGCCTGAGACCTTAAGCTTTGTGAAGACTCAACTCGAAGCCGAAGTGTGAATTGATTTTAGACCCCTTCCAACGACCATTTTTTGTAACCTATTGGTCAGTTGATGGAGGAATGCCTCCTAGCTAACAAGAGCCCGGGTATAATGGATGGTTCTTCAGGTGTAGCCAAATTATGGATACCTCCACTACCAGAATGAGCATCCACTTGTAGTGCATTGGCATTACTGTTGTTAGAGACTTAGAATCCATTTTCGATCCAATGCCCCCAGACAGGCTCGTAGGGGGAAGCCTCGTCTCGACCCTGGCCGTAACGTCTCCCTTGAATGGAAAAACGGTGTGTTAAGGCAACAAAACCCACTGCATTATCCAATGCTCACACCGGCACATTCTGCCCCGGCTTTGAGAGCCTTTTTTGGTTGTAACAAGAGTTGGTCGGCATGGCTTGAGCAACATGCCAAATACCTGTTCAACGGAACACTGCTGCGTGCGCTTCAGACACGGGAAATGTTGGAGATTGCTCGAGGTTCATACGAACCATCATTGGTCACTTGGTGGTTCCAAGTTACTCCAAATTCCCACTGGGGTAGATGGAAGCTCAAAGCGCTCTCCCGCTGCGCCATTTATTAGATTCCATGTTTGAACCATGAATGCCATTATACTAGGACCCGGCCGTCAACCCCTGGCTCGAGTTATAAGGATGGTAGTCCCTTAATGGCAGTATCTCGTATAAGGGGGCCAACAAACTTCTCCCGGGCGTGAGCAAAGCAAAGCAAAGCAAAGCATTCATTCATTCATTCTTGCACTTGCGGAATTGATCTTTGTTGCGATGCGGGCAATTCGTCCATTTGACACTGCCAAATGAAACGAGCGTGCCCCCATCCAAACACTCTCTAGCGCGATGTCTCCTTCAACATCTTTGACGCCCAACAAGCAATCGGGATTGAGAGCTCCCTCATCTTCTGCAGTCCATGCGGCACGATTGACCTTTCGAAATGCCTGTAGGCAACGACACAATGTTCATTCTGATCTACTGCAAGTGCGGTAATCTGAATTCAAAGCCAGGCGGCAACAAAAGCACATTGGCGACTGGAGGATCCGGGTTACGGGCTCGTTCGTCAGTCATCTGCGAATCGCGTTGTTAGGAAAGGACATGGGTCTGGTGTTTGACCACACGATATCCGACAACATTAGAGGATGAACGGGAAGAAAACAAACTTGAAGTCAAAGTTTCAATTGACGTTGCCTTTGTTAATCTTCGCCTTGAGGATATACAAATGGTTGTTGTCCGGATCAACGTCAGCGTCGTGAATGGCAGTGACCTCGAACTGCCCAAGAAAGGCGGTCTAGGATTAGGTACGCAGGAATGCCAGGGCACTTTACCGAATCGAATCAAAAGGAACCGCTTGCAAGGCTGGGAACTTTCAACTAACGGCTGAATTGTTTCGCAGAGTGTATTGGGTGCCGGAAGCGGTATTGGATGATATGTTTGCGGCATCTCGCAGTGTAATATCTGACGCGGTTGCACACCTACAATTATATCAACTACCACCAAGGATACCGGCAGCCGGTTTAAACCTTGGTATCGCAAACAGGACACTAGTAAGGACAACTGTGGAATACCAAGGAACGACAATGGCAATGGAGAAAGGCTTGTTTGATGAATACTCGAGAGCTTCTATCCCATTGGTATTGGTGTCTTGGGTCGGGGCTCTCAGGCAGGCAGCCACCTGTTGCCTCGTTTTCACTACCATGAAGAACAGAAATGGGTCGCAGTCACAGTCACAGCATCCATGCTCATTGTCGGGGATACCTTCAACCCTCAACCCCGAAATGGGCCAATGCATGCCCGTGTTCGTCGGGTATCTACCTGCCTGTCAATGCTTTTCAACTCAACCATTCTGGTCTAACTCGGTTCTGCGCCATTGATGATTGATCTACACTGACTGAGAAGAGGGCTACGCTACTCCACAGCCAGACCAGACCCCAGCTTTCATCGGTTACAACCACATTGACATCAAGTTGCTTTCACATATGGGGTTTCTGTGGCGACGAGACCGTGCTGACACTTCGCAGAGTACCAAGATCGCACCGGCGAACTCGGGCTCATTGCACTAAAGCCAATTGAACATGCAATCAATGGCTCTTTAAACACGGCTTTGCCCATATTTCCCACGTTGGCGGCTCAAGACTGCAGTTCACCGCCTTGTCCCGCAAAACCATGTCAGTTGTCGCTCAGGTAGGTACTCTTTAATTTCCAGTACAGCTGTATCAAAAACCTCTAGCACGTTCATGTTTCACGCGACAGAAGAAAGTTCTGGGCAAGCCTTGGATTGGGTGTGTCTTGGTATAGTAGTAGGACGCTTTTTAATGGGCGAACTCCTCTATGCAATGCCGAACAAGATCGATCATGGTTTCGCAGTCTAAGATGGTCTGTCTATGCTCAGGGGTACATAGTCCTAGATCGTAGATTCTGCCAGGAGGCAATCAAAGAAGACGCCTGGTCGTTTCCAACTGGTACCTTGATCTCCCATGTCCCCTTGTACCTATTATTGAGCCTCATCGCTCATCGGAAGGATAGTTTGCCGTGCCCACCTACCTTACCTAGTAGGTTTATCCCCTTTTCCTCCCAAGCATTCGCTCGCGCCCTGCAGCCCTATGTCAATCAAAGTCATGTGCTTATAGGCTGTCTCTCATGCTACCTACCTACGCGATGAGTCTCGCTTCTGTTTCTATCTTTACTGCTTTTTCTTGGCCCTTCAGAAAGCAAGTTGGCCATCTCGACGTCTGAGCTGTCTTGCCGTGATCTCACTCCACGAAATATTATCCTTGGTACACGCACATCTACAATGTTGACATCACTGCTAACGGAGAAGGTCTCAAGGAATGCGATTCTTCAAACGATTGTCCAATATACATCCATTCTCTTACATACGGCTCACCAAGTCGTTCCGTCACAGTTCAATCGTAAACACTCACTCGCCTTCCGCTCCTCCAGTCTCTATTCCATCCGCCCCTCTCCCGATATCAACCCCCTCGGAGAAGGGTTGCCATCAATCCGGCGTAAGCAAGACAGGAGAGCAAAACTTTCTCAAACCCCAAAATCAGTCCCTGACTCAGCCAGCCAAACACGATCACAAAGACGAGATACACAACTACTTCACCAACTGTTGATCGAACGTTCAGGGACTGAATCGCGGCTGGAGCGCAAGCAAACACGGCGATAATGGAACTGAAGATGGTGATGCTTATAAACCGTATGGCCCCGTCGTTGTAGTGATACTGATCATTATCACCAACCTCGTCTTGCCCTTCTAGGAACGGTGCCTAGGACCTGTCAGTACATACTCCTTTGCAGGCGACACATGTGAGTGTCTTACAAGGAGGACTCTGCCGATCCTTGTGTATCCGGCAAGGCAGGTGAGCTGGTCAAGCCTGTCTGGCTGCGAGAGCGATGCCCAATCGTGCACCGGCGCGTCAAGGTACTTGCCGCTCCCTCCCTCTAACATGGTTCTGAAGGAAGGCAAGAGATGTCTCAAGAAATAGCTGCCTGGCTTGTCGAGTGCGAGTACCTGGCTTGTTTGAATCAACACCTGTGCTGTGCGTGTGTCAGCTTGCGGTCCAGCCAATGGATTGTAATCGCCATTGTCCTCTATCTTACAAAACTTTAGGTATTCCTCCACAAGCTTTTCGTCCGAGTTCGCATATTCTGTACCCGATTCGAATGCTTTTTCGGCCTCGTCGTAAAGAGCCACTATGCGGTTCGCTTGAAGCATAACACAGCGCGAGCTTATGTTTGACAGTCGGGGCGCGACCATGTGTCTTCTATCTTGCTGCATCTGCCGACACATGCGAACCCAACCCCTTTCTCTTCCTGATCATGATCTCTCAGCTCATACTAACAATTACAGGATATAGTTGCAACTTACCCCAGCTTCCTGCTTGGCGTTCGAGATCTAGGCACAAGTCAGCTAGCTGCCGTGCTAAAGCGACATCACATTCGAGATCTCATACCTATTCCAGGTCTCATGCTTGGTGCATTGACTTCCTCGCTCCGTGGTGGCTCATCGGCTGGCCTTCGTACAAAACTGCCTTGTTGAGGTGCGTTCATCTGGCAAGGTTGAGACATTCTGACGGTGCGATCGCATAATTCACCTGGTTTCTACCAACACAATGGCTTCCCAGTCAAGCTTGGTGAGATCAATCGGTAGGGTCAAGGGACCCTTTTATCTTTGTCGAGTTCACACATCACCACACGCTGATGACGGGCACACAACATTGCGGTGCCCTTTGGGCATGCAATGAGGCTTGTTTCTACCACTACGAGGTCCATCTCGGCCACCATTATACAACGGCATAACACACCGCAACTACAGCTGCAGCTGCCTTCTTTTCTATGCAAAGTTGTTGGTCGAGTCAGGCGCAAGGTTGTCGCTGCAGGTCGTTGGGCTGTGCTGAGCAAAAGCAAATCACAGCACGTACATAATCGGCGCTGTCAGCCAGGATTGTCCGGATCGAGCCCAATCACAATGATCTGTCAACACCCACCCGTTTCCCGGATGTATCAGGTTGGTTACTGGTCCCTGGCTCGAGTGATAACAATCCAGGCCCCATTTCTCTTGGATGATCAACGTATTCGTGTAACAATCGCGCTTAAATAAGCGCGTTGAAATACCCAATATTCAGAGTATGTCATTCATGTTATATCACCAGCAGGTTGATATATCCGCACTTTTATCGTTCAAGATTTTCTATGTTCAAATGGTTCAGCAAGTGCCTATGAACCTATTTAGATAAAGTAAAATCATTAAATGGAATGAAATTATATCCCTTTCACAGTCCCTGTGCCACCTAAATAACCACAGCTTTTGAATTTGTTCTCCGAGCCATGACTTAGTTTGCTGCAGTCTTTGACAAAATTGTTGCTTTGAACTGGAAGATTATCGTCAGAATGGTTTTAGAAGGAGTCCCTGTGGGGTTATGCGCACATTTACAGTTCATGACCTTTTGTGTATTTTACCGTGCGTATTTTGTACGGACTTCTTGACAATATCCGTAGCTAGATACTCGACGGGCGGTTTTGTGTGTAGATTCGATGGTTTGATTGCAAAATCAGGCCTCGGAGTCGGCTTCGCTAGAGGCGGCAGGTTTCTTGTTCTTGGGCTGATTTATGATAACAGTGCCACCAGAGCCCTTGGGCTCGAGTTTTTTAGGGATATTGATAGTCAAAGCGTCCACAGGACCAAGACTCTTTGAGGGGGCCATTTTTGGATATGTTGCTGAGTTATGAAGAGAGAGAACGAAATGTATTAGTCCGGTGAATACTGACTGTGATAGATGATAACTTAGCTTGCTACTCTACGCCCTTATTATACTTGTCAGGCCAAAGGTCCCGAGAGCAGTACGCGTCCTAGCAGCTCGCTAATTTATCTTTCTTGCCCCATCTATTGAGAAAAAGCAAAGTCTGGGAGATGATAAAGGGCAAGGTCAGGACAAGGTTGGCAAACTAGAGCCCGATGGTCATCAGCAAGGCATGAGTCCACGTAGCAAATGCGCATTGACTTGCGCCAGGTCGATATTCTCAACAACGGCTGACCGCTGCCGGGCAGCTGAAGCTACCTCCAATTCGTCAGGACGGTATCTTTCGACAGGTTCTCGCCTTACTCTGAGTACATGAGTTTGGCGATCATGCCGTTTCAAGTCTAACCAGGGGACAGGTCAGCGTTCAGGAAAGCTCAGCACTATTTTAGCGGCTCGCTTCCATCTTGGATCATCTGTAACGAAAACTCATAGCCAGTCGAGAAATTTATTCTTCAACTGCTGGACAGTCGTGAAGTAATCATATCTCTCAGCCTGTAGTGTTCGAAACAACCATACTCCGTAGAAGAGGCACCTTTAGACATACTGCAAATGATTCCCCCCCCCCCCTTTACTGGTTCTAAGTTGCACAGAAGCAACAGGGAAGACGGCAACCAGCTCATCGTGATATCAACAGCAAGAAGCCTCAGTCTACCATGCTGAAAGTACCCAGTCTCCGCCGCTAAGTACGCCACACTGACCGTTATTACCCAGGCATTGTTTTCCTTTGATCTTGGCTTGATGTGAACAGCAGCTTAAAGAATTTGTACTGAATACATGGTTGAGAAAGTAGCCTAGGGTTTTTATTTGCTGAACATCTATTGGGTGACTCTGTCCATGAAACCTGGTCGGCGCCCCTCATCGATAAACTAGAGTCGGATGCCCCTTGTCGTCGACCGTAAGCGACCTGGAAAGCATATGTAGATGCCGGACTGGGGGGTTGGGGCTACGCTCACGCGTTTCTGAAGGATATATTGATTGTGGGACTACATGCAAGGGTCTGTCAATGGAAGTCATCATCGCTACCGGTTTTGCGGCGGAGGAGCTCATAATTATCCCCAATAGCCCTATGGAGTATGATCCCCTTGCTAGCATGAATGGGCCAAGTGCAAATTTCATGCCTACGCCCGCAGATAAGACACGAATACGGATCTAGAAAGTTGACTGAACGTATGGAAGGGTCAGAGTGAGGCTATACGTATCGATACCAACTTACAATAAGCCACTGTTACGCGAGTTTCAAGTAATTCTGAGTCACAAGGCATCGTCTAATCTAACTCTGCATTTCAAGTCCTGGTGCTGTTGCATCGTTTCATGAAGCCAGCTGCTTGGGTAGCTGTGGTGTCACGTCCGAGCGAGGCATCCGTAATGAGGAGCCAGACACACATATTTTCTTGTTTTTATACTCCGTACAAGTTTCATGTTTCAGCATAAAGTGCGTTACAATGTTTATGTAACTACCTATCATCTGAGGCTTGGTGTTAGGACTATCTTATCGATAACGTCTTATCTGGCTCCAGCCAAATTTTTAGAAAAGTCAAGACGAATGAACGGCTCCACCAAAAGTTTCTCTGCTTGCGCAGATCGACGTTCTTCAGGTCAAGTCAATCAAAATGCCCAAGCCTAGAACAAGACGTGGCGCTGGCCGCGAGGAGAAGAAGCGAAAGAGAATCGAAGAATCTGAACAACAACACGAGACTTACGAGAGCGAGAACAAGCGACAGCGCACTTACGAAGACAACGACAACACCGATGGTTTCGACTACCAAGATGGCCAGGATCCTCAGCAGAATGGCCTTGGCGAGAAGGAGTTCTTTGGAATGCTTGCAGAAGAAGAGCAAGAATACTTCCGTCGCGCAGACGAACTGCTAGAGCTCAATCAGTTTCCATCAACCGAGGATCGCGACATCTTTCTTGAAAACGTCTGGAAGGAGGCTGAGGGCAAGGAGCTCAAACTAGCCAGTAGTCAGTCCTGTTCGCGATTGATGGAGCGTCTCATACAACTGTCGAATACAGCGCAAAAGAAGCGATTGTTTGAAGCTTTCGGCGGTCACTTCCTCTCACTGGTACAGCACCGATTCGCGAGCCATTGTTGTGAGGCGCTCTTCTTGCGATCTGCTGGTGTGGTATCACAAGAGCTTTCTGGATATGTGCTTGATACCAAGGGCGCCGATGCCGACATTCAAAAGCCCGAGGCGTCCATGGAGAACCTTTTTCTGGCTACGCTCGACGAGCTCGAAGGCGCTCTTTCATACCTCATCACTGATCGATTCGCGTCACACACTCTGCGCGTACTATTATTAGTCTTGGCTGGCCGACCTTTGGAGGATGCATCGGTGCGAAGTCTCGTCAGGAGCATGAAAAAGGAGAAAATCTCAGTCGCGGGAGGTTCAGCAACAGATGAGGCGAACCAAGGGTTGAGGGCCGTACCCGAATCGTTTTCAATGGCAGCAAAAAAGATCATTCAAGACTCAACGGCAGGAATGGATGCTACCGCCTTGCGAGTGCTTGCCAGACATCCCATTGGAAATCCTACACTTCAGCTTCTCCTTGAGCTCGACCTTACACTCAACAAGACCGAGCAAAAGGCTGAGTCTGAACAGCCGACGCTACTATTCCAGATGTTACCTGGCGCTCCAAAGTCTTTAAGCGACGGCTCATCAGAAGCGTCCGAATTCATTAATGGCATGATCTATGACCAGATCGGTTCACGACTTATCGAGACACTCATCACACATTGCCCTGGAAAAGTTTTCAAAGCTCTCAACCAGAACATCTTCCTCCCCAGGATAGAGGGTTACGTCCGAAATGATGTTTCGTGCTACGCTGCTATACGAGTTCTGAATCGCCTCAGCAAAGATGACCTGGTGCAGGCCGTTGAGAAGATTACACCAAACGTGCCTCAACTGGTCGCAAAGTCCAGGCTCAATGTTCTCAAGACACTATTTGAGAGATGCAATGCCCGTGGCGCCAACGACGAGATTAAGAGACTCAACAAGGGGCTTAAGGAGGGATGTGGAAAGACACCGGCTGACCTGGTCATTTTCCTGTGCGGTTTGAAAGACGAAGAGAAGAAGAAAGATGTCCAGCAACTTTCTAAAAACGAGTACGCGATCCAATCCCATGGTGCTCAACTCCTCACTACCCTTCTCTCCATTCCGGGGCCGACAAAGGGTGTGCAAGAGTCATTGCTTGCCCTCGAGCCACAGACTTTGGTCCGCCTTGCCACTACGTCCATGCCTACCGTTACTGTGCTTACCACCGCCCTTGCTACATCTTCTTCAAATCCTGCCTTCCACAAGTCTATCGCCAGTGCCATCCTGCCTCATACTCACGAACTCGCCATATCCCAGTTCGGCCATAACCTCCTTAATGCTATCGTTGAGGTTCCTAGCAAAGGCAAAGAGCGAAGTATTCCCTTCCATATGAAGGAGGCTTTTATGGCACGCTTGGGTGATCATGAGGCAGAGCTGCGTGACAGTTGGATGGGTAGGAGTGTCTGGCGCAACTGGAAGGGTGATATGTGGAAGACCCGCCGCGGAGACTGGAAGTTGTGGATGAGAGAGGTGGACGCCAACGTTCCATCAAGTCTGCCGCTGTGTGCATCAAAGGTTGCAGAAAGAAAGAAGCCACCTGCCAAGCCGGTTCCAGAAGTCGTAGAAGAGCACCCTGACCGAGAGCCTGGTGCTGAAGAGCATATTACTGAGGACAACATGAAGATGGATGTAGCTGGTGTCGTGGAGGCAGAAGTTAATAGTGAGGAGGAGAAGAGTAAGAAAGAGAAGAAAGCTAAGACAAAGAAGAGTAAGAAGGAGAAGAAAGACAAGAAGGAGAAGAAGGAAAAGAAAGACAAGAAGAAGGACAAATCTGCTGAAGCCAAGGCAGATGAGGAGACTGAGGAGTAAAGCAATTGTTAGTGGGATAGATGGTGGCTACGGATACCCAAACTTGAGCCAATATAATTGCATTGCAACCATTCAACTTGCCCATCGCTACGACCGTAGCTTGATGTCTTCTCTTTTTCTGTTCATATACTTGCCCTGACCCCTGAATTGCTGTGCCAGGAGGACAAGATCACCAATATCGGGTGAATGAATCCTGATTGGTAACCCCAGCACGTCGAAGCTAAAATGGAAAGCAGCTTGTGTGAACACATGAAGAGGATTGTAGACTGTAAAACTAAATAAAGGCTGCGCTTGCACGCTTGTAACTCCGACCTTCACACCGACTCTCTTCTCCCCTTTGGCTTATCGTTTCAAGTCCGTTCGAATAAAGGCATAGCACTTACCATTCGTCGTGACTATTATCAAGCAGCCGAGACTGATAATCCATATGACAAATGGTATGGTCATGTGTCAAGATTTCCCACGACGCAAATGGGATGGGCATCTTGGTTACTGGAAGCAATTGAACGGATACGTCCACATGATTGATCACTTTACGGTTCACAAATAATGACATGGCGGTCAAGTAACTCATACTGACCATGCGTGGACTAATTTCTACCAGAGGCAGACGTCAAGCTGATTTACTTGAAATCGGAGTTGCCTTCTGAAGGTGGTGGCTGGGAGGGGGAGGACGTGAAAGTTCATGGAGGTGTTAATTAGACCTACCGGGCGCTAACTATGATTTTCCAATAGCCATCGAAGTTCCATATGCTCCCGTGCTGGCCGATAAGTTGGTCTAAGGGTCCATCCAGCTGAGTGAGATCAAGGACTCACTTGAGACTTGAGATCTCGCTAATCTATCCGTGATGGACGGTGCTCAAATCTATTTCGACGTGCAATACCCGTCACTATCTGCCGTAGCGTAGGAAACAAGATCTCGCATGTCATATGAATGATTCAATGTGCGATCATTACCCAACAATCACCCCTTCCAAGGATACCTGAATCCACACAAGCCCCTGCAACGTCCTCAGGTTGTGAGCATTGCCCAGGGGGCGCGCGAACAGTGATATTCTTGAGAATTGGTGTGATATTGATGTAATGCAGACATTACAAATCAACTCATCCCCTCAATGAACAGACCTTGCGAATTTCCTTTGTCACATTTGCTGCACAATTGTCAAACTCGCCACGATCGGGAACTTGCGCATGGGGGCACCTTGTGCCGGAGGCACTCCGTGCGCCCCGGATTGCTGGAAACCTTTCTGGGATTGCGTTAAAGCTCAGGCTTCCTCGGGCTTCCTTCGGAGCTTGGGAAGCACTTGTTGGAGAATCTGGGGTAGAGAGAGTAACGAATGGGCATGCAGGGGCAAATCGCTGCTTACTACCACCACCACCACCACCACC
>JABSTL010001153.1:0-13152 GCA_013759095.1 Fusarium sp. NRRL 29148
TATGAAGTATGTCTACTTCTATTCTCTTCTCATCTGTTGGGTGATACCTCTTTATGTCTTTTGGCCCCTCTGTTCATGACTGTCGCAAATATCAACCTGACGGACTCGAGACATGTAGCAAATCAGATGCCACCATTTTCTCAGCATAGCAAGGCCAAGGCCTAGGATTGCTCCCCGGAAGCGGCAGCAATGCCCACTGAGACTTAGCGTCAGTTCCCTGTCGCCTGTATCCACCCCCGCTACAGTTAGAATTTGGGGATAGGGGGAGGTGCATCAGTTCCATCAGTTGACTTTCATTTGAACGTTCACTCCCGTCGTCCATTGAAGTGCAATACTCTGTAAAGTTACATTCTCTCACCAACTGAGGGGCCTATACTCTCTAATCCACATCCTGTCTCCAACAAAGATCACCTTCGGCTCAGTTACTCGCTGCCCTCGCCGTAAGCTACGCCGAAACACCGCATCGCATTTGTCTACCAGGCGACCGGGCAACCCACCGACAATGGCCTCTCTCGCGACTGATGTGCCGAGGCTCCGCTTCTGAGGACATTGTGGGGAAAGCTACAGCATCTCAGGGCTCAGGCTAAGCTGTTAAGTCGACACTACGAGACAAGTGTTGTGATTCCGAGATTTCCGGGGCTCTGGATTTCCGGGGTTCCGACTTGTCTAGGGAATAAGGAGTCTATCATGGGATGATGGGAGCATGATCTTTAACCGGATGTTGTATAATATCTCGTCTATTTATTTTATTATAACTCTGAGCATGTGAAAAAACAATTCTCCTCATGCACTCTCCTCACTCATCATCTTTCTCCTCGTTCTGACACCTGAGACTCATCCAATTATGTCTCTCTTCTCCAAACCCCACACAGCCGGACTTGTGACCGACTGCCTCGGCCAAGTAACCGGACACACCACGGACACTCAAACATGAACCCGAATCGCACACGTGATCTGAACTGATCAATTCCTCCTCTAGAGCTCAATAAACCATTCGACTTTCACATGCAATCTCCTCCTAGAAAGCACATGAATCGTCTGCATAACTGAAACCCTCCTGCATCTTGTCCATGACGCCGTCTTCCCCACGTTCATGACTAGAGATCCAGTGACAGGCATTCATCCTCAGGCTTGTGACAGTTTGATCTGGTCAGCTGGGTTCCTTTTCGACGTCGCTCATTCGCTTAGGTACTGTTCTGAGAAAAGCACGTGAAAGTCTCGCCTCCATTCTTTCTCTGGGGATTGAAGTCCTCCTTGGGCTTTAAGTTTTCCCCAGATTCTCTTACACGTGCATCATCTGACCCCGGAAATTGCCTGAGCCTCCGCCACTTCTACCTTTATTTGTCCAGAGTCTCTGCCGTCTTGCTGAAACCTGGGGGCTGACTCAGCGTGTTTTCACATGTGAATGCCAGTACCGAAGGGTCAATGGAACTCAGAGTCCGAGTCGAATCGGGCTGATTGTAACCTGCAGTCTCGATGGGTCTTCTGTTGCTTCGCTGATCCCTTTTTCATTTTTGCAAAGGTACTCCTCATGCAGGGTTCAATCTCAAAGCCAATGACGTTGGTGACATGTCCCTAAATCTCTACTACCGGGTAGGAGAAGCGCCATATACTCAACGGCTTGAGGTACGCAGTCTATATCATGCGAATAGAATCCTCTTTGATTGGAACCTGTATCAAACTTGAGTATTTATAGCTCTAGTGTGCTCACTGTATCGAATGTATAGCGTATCTCAGTGCATGGTGGATCAACCATTGTCAAAACGGTTGAAAGACTCAAACGTGCATATATCAGGATAAACCGTGAGCAAGTGCAAAAGCAAGAACATCTTACAGAGTATTTCACAAAAAATAACTGGGCCTGCTGAAGACAAAGTAAGCCTGAATAGACTAAAATATATATTATATTAAAGAAAGCCAACTCTGACTCCCATCGAAAACTCCAGGATGGCTCTTCTTGATGGCTCGCAACGATAATGCGCATTCGGGTTCTCGGGCACCATATTATACCAACACCATACCTAAACATAGGGTGAGCCACTGTTATAATTGTACGCATAGATCAGATCCCTTGAAAATGCACCAGACATGCGGCGCAACTTTCTGGTCTAGCTGGTGTAAGTCACTGATAACGATCCCGTGACCAATCACGTTACCCCCAACATGCAAATCCCCTCATGACGTACTATCAAACCTCAACCCATAACCTAAACCTGCATCAACATCCCTATTCACAATGAAACCTCTTATCATCCTAACAGTTCTATTCAGCTTATCAACCGCCTCACAGTCTCCCCTCCGCGACAATCAAATGCCCCTCCCCAAACCTCCCATCCCTCTAAAAGGCCATCTCCCTCTAATGTCTCCCGACCAACCCTCCGTCCAGCCCTCCGTCGCCCTCGGCGACATCCTAGGCTCCAACCGCGGCCTAACATCATTCTCATCGTTCGCGCGCATGCAGCCCTCCACCGACACAAGACTCAGCGATCTATCAACGAACACCACTATTCTCGCGCCGCTGAACTCAGCTGTTGATGCGCTGCCGCGCAAACCGTGGGAACAACCTGCTGATTACAATACTTTCGGGGCTGATGCGTATGAGGGTGATGGAGGGCAGGATAGGGCGAGGGAGAACATGAGACGGTTCGTGGAGGCGCATCTTGTGCCTGTTAGTCCGTGGGAGAAGGGAGAGAAGAGTAAGACGCTAGGGGGGAAGGAGGTTTGGTGGGAGGTTAAGGATGGACGGAGGGTTATTATGCCTGATGAGGTTGAGGTTGAGAAGGTTGCTAGTCAGGTTGGGAATGGAGAACTGGTAAGTTCAGTAAGATCATGATGGTATAAATGCTAACTTGAGATACAGTGGATTCTGAAAGGAGTTTTGAACTACGCCTAGACAGACAGCATTGACGGGTACAGACAGATACGCGAATAATGATAGATTAATGATTATGCAAGCTTGGATACAGCTAGATATTTGCGCAAGATTTCGGGATACTTTCTTACAGGCAGTGGTACTTAGGATAATACACGAGGTTCAAAGACATCGCCATGCATCAGTCTGCTATTCATCCAGTATATTGATTAGGTCAACATGTTCGTCGCCGGTATCATCTATCCGAACTCCCAGAAACAACACCCTCCGAAGCAGACATAAATTACAACAAGGACTATACCTCCAGAACAAACTCGCTCCACTTTTTCGTCATGCAGGCTATTCTGCACAGTTTGCTGCCCAAACTCTGCAAGCTACCCATATACTCAAGGGGCTCACAAGCCAGGTATAATATTCAAGATGAAAGGAACATAGGCAAAATCTGCCCCAAAACAAGAGACTGTAAGGCCGTGACAAGACACTGGCCGGTACTGATGACGTTCTATGACTGGCATACAGAGGCCAGCCTATGATGCCCTGGCGATTGAAGCGTATAGCAGAAAGCACTTTTGTATGAGAACACTTTTCGACGAGCGTTACTCCTCCACCTTCAACCGCTTTGATTCTGACTCATCCGCAGGATCGCTCTGCGTTGTGACTCCTGGCTCGGGAGTCTTTCGTTTCATTGCAGTAGAATTGCTTGGGGCTACACTCAAGTTTTGGCCCAAGCTCCCATTGGCACCAGACAGAGGATCTCTGTCCTTAGAAGCATTTGAGTTTGCATTTGGTGTCGTGTTCAGGTCATCTCTGAGGAAACTAGGACCTGAACCGACAACTGGCGTTGCAAAATTCAGCGGACTTGGTAGAGTGTTACTGTCACCTCCCCGGAAGTTCCAATCAGGATAGAAGCTACTAGGGCTCGGAAGGAGTTCATTTGTCAAGAAACGTGATGGCAAGGCAGAGACAGGAGTATCACCATTCACATTCTGCTGAGGAGGCGGCCGGGCAAAAGGATTTGGCGGACCAGTAGCACCTGCGGACAATATTGCTGACGCAGATGGAGAGGGAGGAGGAAGCACAAGTGACGACTGAGAGTTGTGGCGTTGAGGCGCCTGAGTTGTAGTTTCTGTGGCGACCCGCGGTGAGTTTGACTCTGCCGTTCGTGCGCTACCACCGCCTTCAGATCCGCCATCAGGAATCTGCACCGTTAAGCGAGGGCCACGAGGTCGAGCTCCTCCGGGGCCACCGGCCTTTGCACTGTTAGAACGCGACGGCGGAGTCAAAGTGGTTTCTGGTATTGACGACAGCGATACTGTCCGAGACTTCTCATCGGCCTGAGTACTGGCACGCTGTGGCAAATGGGGTGATGATTTGGGTCCATCCGCGGCCCGGTTCAGTACAGCCACATCAACGGACTGAGAACGGTTGGCGGCGTTTGCAGCATTAGCAGCTGCAGCAGCAGCAGCAGACTCTGATTTGTTCGACTCGGATGTAAAAGACGCCAGATGCTGGGACAAGATGGACCGGTTCTCTTCAATTGGAGTGAAGATACTGTGAGATTTCCTTTGAGGTAGCTTCTTGATGGCACTGTCCGTGTTCAGTAATGGCGGCTGGGGGCGTTCTTGTGGCTCCGTCTTGGGTTCCACGGGAGGTGGCGGCGGAGGATCATGAAGTCGACGTTCAGGCTGGGGCGGCGGAGGTGACATTTGTGACATGTTCGGAGGAAGCTGTTGTTGAGGCGGTTGAGGCGATGGCGTCGGGCGAACAGGAGCTTGAATTGGTTGCGACGGCGGTTGCGAAGTGTAAGCGGGAGGCATCGGAGAGGGCATCGGGGACCTGCGGTCATCCATGTACGGTCCCGGCTGCTGCATGTGGCTAGGCTGTTGATGATAAGCATATTGAGGATGAGGACCATGTTGAGGTATTAGACCGGGAGGATGAGGCGAGTTGTAGATAGGCGGATTGGGCATATAGTTCATTCCGGGATGCGGAGGGCCGGGCGGAGGTGGAGGTTGGGCCATGCCGGGACCCATACGGCGCATATCCGTTCGAGATGCCGGTCGTGAGCCGATCGATGGTTGCGGAGTATGTTGTCGCTGAATGGGATGACCAGGATGCGCTTGGAACGGACCGCCATTGCCAATAGGGGGTGATGCTGAAGGCGTGTGATGTCGAATCTGTGGGAAAGGAGGTTGATGTTGTCCGTAAGCATGGGGAGGCATCATCTGGTTCTCGACAACCTCAGGACCATGAGGAGGGGTGCCGTCATTATCCTCATCCTCGTCGTCATCGTTTCCGCCGTTGAAGTCGGAAGGACCTTTGTGTTCACTAGGACCGCCGTGCTATTATCAATTAGCAAATAATACAGCGCGTCACAGTCGCGGCCCGTGTTCAGAGGCGTTGCGACTACATCTAGAAGTGCAACTCACATATTGATAACGGTGGATAAGCTCTCGCATATCCGTCGATGAATATTCGTAAAGCTTCTTATTGTTGCCGAAAATGAAGACGGCGACATCGACAGAGCAGAGCACGGAAAGCTCATGAGCCTTCTTGAAAAGACCGCCCTTGCGCTTTAAGAAGGTGCTTTGTGCGCCAGTTAGTTGCGAACTCGAAGACCTCAAGATCTGGTGATCTGTACCGGGTTTACTTACACAGAGCGATTCCTGTCATCTTTGATCGCCTTAATCTCAATCTTTCTTCGTCCCATATTGAACGGTTGTGCAGTTCAGGTTGGAGAAAAGTGTCGCGTTTCCACGCGGGGAAGCTCAACGGTCGCGGCCAAAGAGATGTGGAAGATGCTGAGACGTTGGTAGTGGAGCAAGGTGGAATTGGAACTGGGTCGCGCAGATCGTCGCAAAGAAAAGGAGTCGACAGTTTGACGCGGAGAAAGTCGAGCCGCGATGTTGTGGTCAAGTGAAGTTAAGTCAAGTTGAAGCGGTTGTAGTCGTGATCGTAAGCGAGAACAAAGAATTAGTTTGAACGGCGTGGTAAAGTGGATGCTACCAAAAAACGCTTGAGAAATAAACCGAAAAAGTCGATGGATAAAGCCGAGAGAAGAGGAGCAAGTTGCGTGAGATGACGGAAGCGGCAGTCGCGGTGGCCGTGGGAGGTTGTTTAAGAGAAAAAAAGAGTGGGAGCGGGAGAAGATTTGATGAGGGAAGTGAACGAAGGTGGTTTGGCTTGCTCTGTTCTGCTCTGCTTTGCTTGGAGCTGGGACAAGCCGAAGTAAAAGTAACCTTTCAGTCAGTCGAAAGACCCCCAGGTCGTTGGCTGCCTTTGTAGCTTAGTGGCCGGCAGCTGGTGGAGGGGTACTTAATCCAGTAGCGCGTCGACGGTATCTCTTTTTAAGCTTGGCCTTTGGTGGTACCTCTTTTTTAGCTCCAAGGGGAGCGGGATAGAAGAGGGCACAGAGTGAGGCAGAGGATAAGTGACGCAGGCATGCGAGTCGCGTATATCATCAGATGTGATGCGCAGGAGAGATGAAATTTTGAGTTCACGAGAGCCGTTGCGACAAGGAGACTAGGTAGGTTTAGATGAGATCTGCCCTCAAGACCGTTGCGCGACGCGACGCGATAGCGATAGAAAAGTAAGATTTCGAGGGAGGTCTTGGGGGAGATTTCCTGGCGCTTGAGAAAGGGGGCAAAGAGTGGGAAAAACGAGCGACCGTCAAGTTGAAGGTTTTGGTCTTGGGATCGATAAGACGTCGATGGGGCTGAATCTGGCGTCTGTGGTTGGGATGGGAATAGATGGATGGCTTCTAATAATAGACGGATCGTGTTCACTTTCACTCGTGCGTGCGGGTGCGGGATGGAGAAAGCGACGGGAGGGAAAAAAAGAAGGCAGCATGGAACCCGCACGAAAAACCTCCTTGCTTAGATAAGGTGAGCGTGATTGGATACAGGTCAGACGGGGCTCACCGTCATGGTGCGTTTTAGTGGAGTAGGACCTGGACTACGGCACTCGAGGCCCTGGAACGGTCCCCTAAAGAGGCGCCAACGTTCAGAGAGACAGACCAGGACGGGACGGGACAGCGGAATGGAGCTTAGACAGTCAGTGGAAGTGGAGGTCCAACCACCGACTTTTTGGAAATAACATCATTAACTCGACGTTTGTCGCACCACGTTGCTCTCTACACGGGGCCTGTCTATGTCTATCTTTTACAGTGCAGTTGAAGGTATATCAGGTATCATATAGCCACGGCTCTTGGCAGACCCAAGTCTCTTCTCGAACAAATAAGAAGCTCTCACATCAACCACCAACCTCTCAATACAGCTCTCATCGTCTTGAAACCACAGAGCCCAGGCCATATCCTGGTTCAAGTCAACGGAAACAACACATCGACTAGAGCAAACGAGGCTAGAGCAACTCTTCCGGATATCGCTTCCTGTGTTTCATGCATCTTGACAGACAGGAAAGGAAGCTGAGCCTCTTTTGTTCCCACCCATTCCGCTGCAACGGCTTTCGTATTCCCATCGCGTTTTTTTTGGCTGCTGCGTCTCTTAGCTTGAGGTTTTGCCCTTGCGTCGATGATCATGGTCTGTTCCCCCCGCGAGTGGCTCTAAGCTTTGAGCTCTGTCTTCTTGATCGACACTAATCATGAATCTAACGAGTTGAGTCAGTATAGATAGACTCGGTGAATACGTCCGTGAAGCTACTGACATCGGTAAAGCTATAGCTTATCTCCCCTGACTCCCCATGCCCGTCCTGTCATGACATATGCCAGAGACCCTAGTTCCCAACCGTCATTTTCCAGCTTCTAAAAATACAATTATGCATAGCAGCCTCACACCCAGGACCAGGTCATGCATCAACCATGCGGGCCAATTAGCCCAGCTTGTCAGGAGATTAACCCAGTTTATCAGTGGAGACACTATAATGGGGGCTAAATGTGCATCTTCAACTTTGCCCGCTTCTGGGACGTGAGAGGTCAACTGCACCACCAACAACTAACTCATCACCTACGTATTCTAGACATCTTCACCGCATGCAATGCCATGGATACTCGGATCACTTCTTGTCACATCATTGTTAAGGATGCTAGTTGCAGAGTTAGTAGACTCTCCCTACCTCTGCTTCGTCTAGGGTTCCCCGGCAATGGCCATCCGCCTTGTCAAGCGTACGTAGCATCATGAAGTTCGGCAACAAACAGGAACAAAGTTAATGTTTCAAATGATGTTATTAATAGCATTTTGTCAGAATAACTGTCGAACGCAGTCTAGGTAAATGCAATATCTTTCCTGTTGCCATGCCATCCTTTTCCGTGAAGCAACAACGATCCCAAACTCCATTTCAATGCCATCCGCCTCTGGTTTCGTGAGGGGGCACCAGAGCTTCCATAATGTACAGCTCACTTCCCGCCCCGAAGCTTTTTTGAAGTAACTTAAAACCAAGAATATTAGTGCCACCACTTTCCTTCATGCTGACAATGAAGCCATATCATCAACCATTCTCCAAAGTCGACGTCGTAGTTTTGGCCGATCGAGATCGAGATCAAGCCCTCTGAGTAAAAGGAGTAATCGGTTTTTAACTGGGCGATCCAGCGGCGCCTCCCGGAGCATTGTAGTTACCAAAGCCTCCGTGCTCAGCAGCGCCATTGTCCGCTTTCATCGTGCCGTTAAGCAGTGGACATAACCTTTTGAGCAACAAGTTAGTAAAGAGTTTTGAAAAGACTTGTCAATTACAAAAGAGATGCTGTATGTGATGTGGTAGTCGTTGCACGAATTGATCTTCTCAGCGCCATGCACCTCCAGATCGCCACTTGGGCACTTTCCAGGCATTGCGGATGCGCTCAGCTTCACGTTGCGCACGCGCAATCTCTTGCTCGTAGGCTTTTCGCTCTTGGATGCGGCGCTTGAGTTCATCTTTGACTCTCTTCTGCTCAGCCTGTTCTTTGGCTTTGGCGGCTCGTTGCTTTTGGACTTGCCGGGCTTTGGCTTCGCGCTCTTCTTGCTGCCGCTTGGCCTCCTCATCTTTCCGCTTGCGTTCCGCTTCTTTCTCTGCCGCTCGCCGCTCCTTTTGTAGTTGAAGAGCGATTGCCTTGTCCTCGCGAGCCTTTTCTTCAGCACGCCTTTTGGCATCTCGTGCCTTGCTTTTGTCGCATTGCTCCATGGCAAGTTGCAATTGGGACTTGCGCGAGCGACTGCGCTTCGCGTTGTCGGCCCCTAGAGGTGCACACCAATTGAACGACATAGGGGGAGGGGGAGAAACAAAGGGAAGTGATGATGGAGAATGGGGGCTCATACTTCTTGTTTGTCTTGATGTGACCGACTTGGCCACAATTGGCACACTTGCGGGTTGTTCCAGTTGGGACTTTATCGCCATTGACACTGGGTGACCCAACATCTCCTGAGCTGGCCTTTTGGTGGAGCTCTTTTTGTTGCTCCCGAGCCTGTCGTCGAGCTTTGTTCTTCTCGAGTCGTTCGAGCTCCTTCTTGATTCTGTGTCACTGTTAGTATCGATTATCACATTGCGACTCGAGAAGACATACCTAATGCCTGCAAGACGGTCATGGTCGGCATTGCCTGTAGGACGGGAGCTGTAGATGCTGTTGAAAGATACACGTAAGCCGGTGCTCTAAACTCCAATCCAGCAACATCATTTCTCGAGCCAGGGGTGCCGACTCCGTAAGTTCGTCGACGCTTTCTTGTCACGACTCCCCTGCTCTGTGGTTGCTGGAATGCCTGGCGCGAGTTGGGTGGGTGCACGTACTCTCTCATCTCAAGATCCGCCTCTGTTCGCCGCTTCATATACTGCGAAATCACAACCGGATCGTGAACGACTTCGACTCGGTCTTGCATACTGCCATCGGGCATTCGGATCTCTCGGGTTATGCGAATAGCGCGTCGTTGCTGTCGACTTGCCGAAGTCAAACCACTAATTTGGCTAGTACCGTCGTCGAACTGGGCTGGAGTCATTGCTGACTGAACGTTGAATCTGTCATCTTCATCTTCTGTTACTGCAACATCTTTGTCGTCATGCTCTTGACCATCCGAGAGTGTAGACTTTTGCTTCTCCCAAATTTCTCGAATACCTTCCTCGTACATTGCTTGCTGCTTTTTGACATTATAGGCGTGGCCACCATTAGCTCGCTTTTCACGCTCCATAGCATCTGCAGATGTAGCAAGCGGTCCCTGAACTGCCTCGATATATCCGCCCTTCATGGAGGTTCGAATGAAGGAGAAGCCAAGACCATGGCCTGTTGGGTCTCCTTCACCATGAAGTTGAAGCATGGCCTTTTGGGCACATGCATCGATGAAGGCCTTGGTTGTCTTCCATGGGGCCATCTTGTCCGCGAGAGTTTCTTCCTGCTTCTCTTGCTGCTTTTTGGCGCCCTTGGTGATCTTGCTGCCTTCATCCTCGACCTCATCGTCGTCCCCATCTGCATCGTTGTTCTGAACATCTTCCTCAAGGGAAGCATTTCGAGGGTCGTATCCGGCGTCCTCAAGCTCCTTGATACCAAGCTGCATAGCATCAAGTAGACAAACCTCTTCCGGCTTGATCATGGATCGGATCGTGCTCTCATCAGGCAGTATTTCGCCAGGTTTCAGTCGCCACATGCCCTTCTCGCCGCTCTCCCTGTCGTACTGCAGGAATTCTTTGAGCTTTTGGCGATTTTGGGTATCAGTTGAGTCGGCAATATGCTTGGTGATGTCGGACAGTTGACAGTTGTCGGTATCGCTATGTCTTATCATGCGAAATGCGAGCATCTTCATCCTGTTCTTCGAGGCGTTCGTGACCTTGCGACTATGTGGTCCTGGAACCTCGACTGAAGGGAATTGCTGACCTACGACATAAAGATGATCGATCTTGTGCAGATACCACCTCGAACCATGTTCGCCAGTAGTGCTGCGCACAACCAAGAAGTCACTACCTCTTGGGTTATGCTTGAAGACTGGAGCTCGGTACATTTCGTTGTGCAATGTTGGCACAGTCTCACCAGGGTTGACAGTGCCGAAAAGGGAGAAGGGGGATCGATCTTCAGGAAGAAGCATGCGGTACTCTCCAAGTTCTTGTTTCGGGAGTGGCTCATCTTCGTTTGTGTCTTTCCGGCGATAGTAGTTAATCAAGCGGTTACCCATACCGAAGCTGCTGAGCACTCGTGGACGTTGTTCACAGTATTCGTAGAGAACAGCCGTTGAGTTGTCGTTAATACTCAAATCCTTGGACTTGAGGAAGACTTCGTGCGCTTTGCCCTTCATCTGCTTTCGCTTCTGGTGTGCAGGCTTGTCAAACTTGATGATATGACCAGCAAACTTCTTATACCTGAAACGAGGGCGATGATACTCATCTGTCGTACCACCGAGCTTAACCTTGTAGTACGGCCATGAGAGCTTGATAGCGGGCATACTGTGCTCGACAGAAATGTTGCCGAGTGTAGCGCGGACCTTGCTTTGGTGGTTTTCCTTCAATGCCTCGTATGCCTCGTCGTTCGAGATGTTGAAACGGTTGGAGACATCACGGCCGAGGTTGCCGTTTGCCATGCGCTTGAGCTTGTTGTCTGTGCGGGGTCGCTTTGCAATTCGTTGGGTTTCTTGAGTTTCGATAAGGAGGTATGGATCGCTCATATCCAGTTGCACCCTCTTGGCACCTCTGCGTGTGGCGTCTTCGAAGTTGTCGAAGGAGGGGGCAGCATAGCGGGGAATTTCTGGTAGGCCAAGTTTGACTGTCTTGCGTTTCTTCGGTCGTGGTGGTCCTTCGTCGCCAAGGTCCATCAAGAACTCAGCATCCCATTCGTCATCCTGCTCTTCAAATACGCGCTTGCGTGCTTGCTGTTCCTGCTGCTCGGCGGCTTGTCGGGCCTTGAAATCAGCTTCGATAGCCTCAATGCTGGCACCCCAATCCTCGCAGGCAAGCTCAATATCACGCAGGGTGAAGCCTGCGACCGTTTCGGAATCGGACTCTTGATCGAGGTCAAACTGGACATTATCTTCGGCTTGATCTTCTTGGTCCATGCCACAGTACACTAAACCTCTCTCCTCGCCCTGCCTAGGTTTGCGGGTGATGGTTGCAGTACCTGGGATACGAAATAGTTTCTCTTGATCAGGAGCGAGTTCGAGTGTAAGTTTGCTGGTGACGAGCTGCTTAGGCTTTTTGACTGGTTTCTTCTCCTTCCAGGTGGCCTTCTTAGCTGGCAGGAGTTCGCTCCATGTCAAGATGTGCCCCTTCTTGAAAGCAGGCCATGTAGCTTTTAGGAGGTCCTCGACGGTCTCAGCGGGTGCGGGAATGTCATGATCCTGATTATCGAGATGTGGTTCGGGGTCGAAGTTGATGCCAGGAAAGCTTAGACTCGCATCGAGAGGTTGGGTGTCGTCGGTGGTATCGACATCGCGAATCTGAGGTGCTGGGGAAGAGGGACCTAGAATTGGATCCGGAGAAGATCCCTCTCCGAAGAGGTCGTCGGGGTCATGACTGGTTCCGCCATCGTCCGTGAGACCAGGCATCTCCATAGAAACGCCAGCGCTGGGCTCCTCCTCGTCTGGTAAATCATCGTCACTAATATCTTCGTAATCCTCTGCATCATCCGCCTTGCCAGACTGATCGAATTCGGCATTGTCGAGAATGATGCCGCCTCCGTTGTTTTGCGAATCTCCCAGTAGTTTCGCGATTTCTCGATCGTCAGCGGCATCCTGGGCCTTCCAGGCGTTCTCGTCAAAGGACGAAAAATCGTTCTCCTCAGCCATGATCGCGGTGTCGCAATCGTGAAATCAGATCACTAAGGGGCCGCGGAAGTGTCGTTATTCTTATATCATAATTTTATCGCGTCGCTGGTGATCGGCCGTCGCTCGGCGAGTCGTGGCTGTCGTGTGAAGATTGAAGGGAGGGAATTCGTGTTTGCGTTGAGCTGAGTTGTTCACGGTTGCATTCTCCATGAAAGATGCCCGGGAGCCTGAGATTGAGCGCGGAGTTAGCCAATCAACGTCGAGATAGGATGGAGGATGCTGAAAGGCCAGTGCTTGGATTTCGAGGTGGGGCGGCGTAGAGTGGCGTGCAGGTGCCCACGTCAACACCGTTGTCGCGACAAGGAACAATTAACGTGTGAATGTCAATAGAAACTCACCTTGGTATTGCAATGTTGCACTACAAGCCTCACAGCTGGTGCTGCCACTGCCATATACCGCCTCAATGGTAGCTTTTGAGTTGATGAGCACAGATTGAGGTTGAAACCTGATGACCAGATATGTAAGGAAATGTTACCGGTAAACGAACATGGGACTTACAAAGTGAGTCTCCAAAGAGGGCAAGATAGTTGTAATAAGATCAAATACAATATATTAAGT
>JABSTL010001157.1:0-52923 GCA_013759095.1 Fusarium sp. NRRL 29148
CTTTTTAGTATGCATATATTGTGATAAGCTCTATTTATCTTCTAGCATGCATTCAAAACTCGCAGCTTGAATATCAAACAATATGGCCTTCGGTATGTACATGCCTTGCTAGATATCTGCTGACCAATGCTACCCCTGAATATGCTTCACGTCTCATTCAGTCATCAACCAGAACACTTTTATACAAACAGACCACTGCCTCATTCATACCAGGAAGTCACTCAAAACCTGCACTCGAGTCCTCGCTACCTCAGAGTCTTCACCCATGACCTGCATGATCTGGATCATGCGTGCTGTTGACATGTTAGCAGGGAAGCCAGGAACAACAAAAGGCATCAATACTTACTGATATCAGCTTTTGCCCTGACAAGGAGAGGATCTCTTGCCATCATGTCTGCACCACCTGGTTCTCGAGCAGCCTCCTTCAGGACATTTCCGATACACAGCGCCTCCAAGAAAGCTCGGTGATTGAACACCCACCAAACACGTGCTTCTATCTCAAGAAGGGTGAAAAGAAGGAAGAAAGCGGTAATTGCGTCGTGTGCTGCCTCCAATGTACCACGAACGTTGACAGGAACATCGGGGCTCTCGGAAGCATGAACAAGCATCAAGTTATGGAAGTAGTTGCTCGTCAAGAACAGGGTCTGACGAACCACCCTCTTATTAGTTTTTGCAAGCGCCGTGATACTATCAGGATCCCAAGACCGGAAGACATCAGGGAATGAACGGTAAACAGCTCGGAAGTCAGCAATCAACTTAGACTTGTGCCTTGCCGTAGTGCAGATTGGTAGGTCTAATGATCTTGGCGAGCAAATCGTCTCCTGAACCAAGTTGGCCAAAGTCCAAGAGCCTCGGATATATGCCGTATCTGTTGGGTCGCTATTTGCAATCGAGGAGCCATCGTCGAGTAGGTCTTCAACAGAAACATCTGTATGTGTGGCAGACGGTGGCAGAGAGAGTAAGACGGTCAAGAAAGTATCTTGGAGAAGTACGGCTTGCCAGACCTTACGCCGCTGCTGCTTTTCGAACAAGGTGGCATTTGGAGTCACTGAAAGAAATCAGTATGAGAAAAGAGCAAATAAAGAAAACAGTCACCCACCAATATTTGGATCCCTATGAAGACCCATAGCATAAGCTTGCCGAATGAGAATACCTGCAAACGCCCATCCATCTGAGGCATGGTTGTCGTTGATAAGGAAGTAAACTAGCAATACCATAGCCTGGATTGACCTTAACGATGCACTGCTGAGATATGAAGCGATACGGAGAGCTTGGTTGCTAGCCGAAGCATAGAACTCTGCTGTCTGCCTTCGCTCCTGAGGGGATGTCGTCGACGTTACAAACTGAGTTCCCAGGGCCAGCATGACAAAGATTAATGCAATGAAGGACGGGTCTGTATCGGTCTTTTCTTGCTGATTCATCTGCCAGAAGTGTTCGTAGTCTGCATAGAAAGTCTGGCGATGTATCATGGGATACACAGGGTCAACGCATTCGAAGTATCGGCTAAGTAGTATGTCGGCCTGAATCTTGTCTGGAAGCACTGAGATAACCTCAGGCAAGCCCCCCTCACAGGTCCAGTAGTTGGCAAATGGGTGCTCAGACCCGATACCAAAAACATTACTTGCAGAAGGCAAGGAATAAGGGACGTTGGATAGAAGGCCGATGGAGAGTGCAACAGCGCCACGCGAGGTTGCCCTGGGATCATTCGACATACCCCTATCTGCGATATTTGGAATGGGGGATTTTCCACTAGAACCAGACTTCTTCTTTGGGGGTTTCGTCATACGGCGGCCATTGGCGGCTGACCTGGTGGTCTCCCTACTTGATTGTTAAACCAGAACATATAGTTACTCAGTCGGGAGGTTTCATACTCGAGAAGGTTTGCAACATGGGCATATCGGCATTCAGTTTGTCGTTTTATGCCTAGCTAAAAGTTAGTATACAACCAGCCAAACATCCAGGTGCGCTTACAGGCAAGACAATGAGGTCGGCCTCTGTCACACTTTGAATATGTTAGTAATCTATCCAGCGAATTAAACTGGCTCTCAGCAACAGAAGCAAAGGAGCGGGAGTGATTGGGCATGTTCAGGCGATCCGGGATGATCAAATTCCATACTGAGCCATAATGTCGGGGTAAAGTGGGCTCATCTGATATGGGGGAACATGAGTAGAAATGAGTGAGATGATATGCAGACAGCACAATACAACATGAGAAAATGCATTGAATAGAAATGTCGCACCTTGGTCTTACGCTCTACGCATTCATGGCATGAAAGAGTTGGTTTGTTGCGCTTTTGCTTCTTCTTTGGAGGTTCCTCTCCATCCACAGGTGTCGGCGCGTCTTGGTCATCCGCGTCAGGGAGATAATCGCCGGTAGGATGCCTTGATGTCGTCGAAGCTGATGCTGAAGGTAAACGGTGGGAGATAGATGCAGGGGATGTTGAGGCCGATCCTGGTGTCAAAGCCGAGGATGGTGGGTGAGTTCCGGGAAGAGGGAGAGTTGGATGCGAGGTAACGGGACCGGGACTATACGTAGACGTAGAATGTTGAGGCGGCAGATGCGAGGGCGAAGGATTTGAGAGAGATGGTGGTGGTTGGTGATGAGTGTGACGCGGAAGCGCCCGCTGTGATAGATCCATTTGACGATAATACAAAGTTCACCAAAATATTCGGTCCAGTGAATGAGCGCCTTTTTTGAGGATATTACAGGCGCGTCAATCAGACGTTGCAGAGTGGGAGCTGGATCTGAAAGAAAATGGGGCTGAGATCTGGGATTTACCTGGACCGAAAAGAAGTTCGATTGGATCCAGAGCTGGAGCTGGAGCTGGAGCTGGAGCTGGGACTGGAGCTTTAGCTATTGCTTGCTGGAGCTGGAGCTCTGATAGCTCTGGGCTGGGGATAACTTTAGGTTTAGGTGGATGACCCCGGGAATAATGACTGGAATCCCAATCTGAGCTGATACGGGTTGCTGATTTAAACTGACGCGGAAATGATTTTATGTAGCCGGAACTCGGCTGATGGCAGTGGGCGGCGCTGGAAATAACGGCCGGATATGGCCAGCCGCGGCAGGGCAGCGGCAGCGGTAGCGGCAGTAGCTGGGGTAGAGCGACCAGACGGCAGAGAGTTCGTTAGCCCTGGGCAATATAAAAGCATTAGAACAGCCGTAACGGCAGGCAGATAACGAGTGATAAAGACGGTTGGCGGGAGCAGTCAGTGACGGATATAGTGAGAGCAGACACTGTATTCGCGCCGGTAGGGCCAGAGCGTAAAAGAGCCTCTTAAAGTGAAGTATGTATCAATTCAAGGGAATAACAAGGTCGAAATGGAACCGAAAAAAAGAGAGAGAGAGACCCCGGAAAAGAAAAGGGAATTGCGAAATGGGACAGTAGAGGAAAAAAGAGTCAAAAATAAGAGGAGTGATGCCCTGGGCGTGACAGAAAAAAAGGCGGGGGCGGAGCAAGTAACAAAGTGGGAATGGCAACAGCACTCTAGAAAGTGCGTTTTTACTAGTACTGTAGGTACCTTACCACCGGAAGACCCCTAACTTACCATGCCTCTAATGGCAGTTGTAAGCGTTAGGTACGGGTTTTGCGCCCGCTGGCGCGTGGTTATTTGTCTTCCGTACCTGCCCAAGATCAAGGGTAGTAACAAGTTTCATCCATCCATCTCAGAAATCGCGGCTGTTTTTCTTCATCTTACATGTATCTTTTTCGCGTACACCCGTCCGTCTGATCGATGTTAGACCATCCTAGGGGTATCCATGCGCTCTACGACTCAGGCCATACTTACTCAGACGACGCACTGCACATTGTCAATGTGAAGACTATCACGAACTGTCAGACTACCTCAACTACGGATGGCTACTCCGTACCGAACATTGACTTGGCTTCATCTCATTTCATTTCGTTGTGCTTGTTGGCTGTTTGCACATAAGTAAGACTCTGGCGTTCTTCCGGCCACACTCGATCGTCAAGAGCAGCCACCATTGGACGCCAGATCTACAACTATCGATACAAATCGAAATCACTTCTGACAGGTGCAAATGATTGCAGCAAATTGTTGACGCCCAATTAGTGCGAATTGGAAACTACCGAACTCCCCTAATGCAACTAGCCCGCAGCCATGTTCCGTCGAAGCCTATTCCTAGACTCCGTTTATTACTCGATGCAAAGGGGTAAATAACATCAGACTATGAGTCCAGGTTTCCTTCATTCTCTGACATGTCTGTCTGATCTACTTGGTCTCTCCCACCTCGCTTCGAAACAAGAATTGGCCATCCCACTCTCCAAGCGAGGCCTTTCACTTTCAGCCTCCTTTTTCCACTCTAGGCTCGGTCAGGTACCCCTTCAAGTGGTACTCCGTGACTATCAAGAGCTAAACGGTGCACGGATCGACCGAGGACTCCATCTATGGTTGAAGGCCTCGTCGACAAGTGCCGACTCAGTCAGCTAGTACGGATATCGTCGCTCAATTCGCAGACTTGACACAAAAAGTGTGCAGATCTGTATATGGAACCCACCAACATATGCCCTTATTTTATTCCAACCTTTGTTTGGGGACATCGCGAAATGTCACCATTGGATTTTGAGCGACCCTTGGGGAAATAACATGCAATATGGCTGGCCTGGGCCCAGGGGCTTTTTTAGCTAAACGCTCATGACCAAGTTATGATCATCTCCACTTCGCTGAGCGCCGCTCTAGCCTTGACTTACTGAGTTCATTCAAAAATATCTCACTGTGAGACATACATGCAGGCTCGGTCGAAATGCCATGCCAGAGCAGAAATACAGTAATTTGAAAATGGGCGAGTGTCTGCGCAATTAGTGCAACCAAAGGAGTCGACCATGCTTCGAGGCCGTTGCTATCTCAGAAGATTTCGTTTGAAACTTCTCACATCAGTTCATATATCACCCCAGCGGATTGACTGGTACTTGAAAAGCGACGCTAATTAAATTGCAACGCAGAAACTTGGAGTGAGAGGACAGGCCGAGAAACCATGTTAAGGTTGGGTAGTCCTGAATGGGCCGCATCTGAAAACGATCGTCACAGAAGCAAGACCAACCCGATCCCAACAGTCCGGCACCCTGGTAAAGTCGGGCGCCAGCGGCTTTGGTTCAAAGCCAAGTCTTCTGGTCGACCGCCTTGAGGAAATACGTCGCTCCGACAAGTCCTAGTCGATCTCCGTGCCTGAGTCGAGCATCTGGGATTCGTCTGGCAGCTCTGATAGGTCGGTTACAGAGGAGAAAGCTGGAGTCGTTGATAGTCAAACTCAATATCAACTGCGCCCCTGTTAACGGAATCGGAACGGAACACATGAACACTTCCTTGATCTTCCCTTTCTTGTATGCCGCGTTCCATCGAATCCCTACTCTCAACTCTAAATCTCCCTTGGACTCTTCTCGCCGGCTCATGACGTCTTGTCTGATCACCAGAAATGTAGCGGCAGTTGGCAGTTGCGCTACTGTGCATCAGCTTACGGACCAGGTAAGCTTCGAGAAAGAATCAGAGAAGCGATGTCGATCCTTTTCCTTTCCTCTCAATCGGACTCCACCGAAGCACTATCCTTCTTCTCCCAACACACCAAACACGAGACAATAGTGGCCAAGTTACGCGTGGGAAAATGTCAAGAAGCGCCATTTTTGTTGGTCGATCACCCCCCCCTCCCAACTCATTCAAGATTATCTCCCTACATTACGATATCAACGACGGCAATTCGTAGTTTCGTAACAGCCCCCTGTTCGCGTCAACAACTTCCGCTGGTATTGCCGCTCCCTCCCACCAGCCTCCGTTGCTTAGCCTCCAGGGCCCCGGACCCCGGACGGTCTAGAACATTCAGAGAGAACTTCGTTGACCAATCCGAGGCGGAGCTCATGACGTACGCAATGTCCTTTTTTGTATTGGACAGAATACCCTGCGGCAAGTGACAAACGTTCTTTGCCAACATTGGCTCTTGATTTTGAGCTGCCACCTCGTCATATTCTTTGCGTAGCTTGCATAATAAGATAACGATATCTCTTTTGTACTCCGTAGTCAATAGAGCTGTTGAACCCTGGCCGGATGCATCCCCTGGAATGTCAACAGTTGTTGAACAATTGTGATGAGTGTCTGTGCTACCGAGTTCGCAGGCTAATTGGTCATAAACTGCAGACTCAGACAAGGCCAAGCGAGCCTAGCAGAGTCATGAGTGGCCTTCATTTATATTTTCCATGACTAGTTGTCAACTTCATGATGCAAATCACCGGTGTGTTACGTTGCAGCGAGAAAGACCAAGCTTCATACTATAAAACCTAAATGGTGATACTACGGGTTTATGAAATGATCGTAAAAGTTCGACCCGAGGGCGGAAATATTCTGGATATGTGGGTGGATCATTGCTGGCTCAGCCCTGGCTGTCCTAGGCTATAGTGAATGTCATGAATCCTGTGATGGTTCATTCGTACCACTACCCTGTACCTACCTTATTATTTGACATGGGAATTGGCTTGAGGTAGCTGCCATACCGTTAGCAATCCGGCAGTGGTATCTTTGGCATATGCCCCGTTCAGCTGCTGTCGTAATGACTCATAGATCGATATTGTGATGATTGACCTATGATGCTGTATGTTTGAAGTGGGGTTTGACGACCTCAACACTACTTACCAGCTTCGCACCCAACGACCTCATAACGATCAAGTGCGGCAACAAGGTTCCCGTAACATCCCACAACCCTCATTGCCAATGTGGCCTGTAGCTCGACCTGTCCTGCGAACAACCCAGATTCTAAGCCACCTTCAACACACAATGCTGGCACATCACCCGATGCCAGCAGCGCCATGGCGCTCAGCTTTTCTATCCCACGTTGATAAGATGGAATCTCCAACTTTCATGCTCAGCACCCTCCATCACCATGGCTCTTCAGTCACTCCTCGTTCCCGTACCGTCGTGTATCGAGGCATGTGGGCCGAGATTCCCGTCAACCCCAAGAACCAGGCACCACCCAACCCCTCTCTCTACGAGAGTGACCTACTCACAATAACCACTGATGCTCGTATGGAAAAAGTACCTGAACTATCAACTGACGGAGAGAATATCCCACAGTCTGGCGGCGGCGGACCTGTCGAAGCGGTCTTCTGGGTCGTAGAGACCAAGACTCAGTGGCGTCTACGTGGCCGCGCCTATCTTCTTGGCCAAGATATCGATGATCCATCAGCCTCACACGTCAGGCAAGAGATAGAAAAGTATATGCGCCTCAAGAACAATGACGACTCAGGTTCTTGGAACTGGGGTAAAGAGATCACTGCACATTTTGGAAACTTGAGCCCCGGCATGCGAGGGTCTTTCCGAAATCCTCCTCCGGGTACAAAGCGAGATAAAAAGCCCGCCCCTGGACTCGGACTCGGACAGAAAGTCGAAGATCTAGATGACGAGATTGCAAGAAAGAACTTCCGTGTTGTGGTGATTGTGCCGGAGGAGGTGGACCAGGTTGATCTAAGTGATCCCGAGGATGGCAGGAGATGGAACTACCAGTTGAAGGATGGTTCCTGGGAGAAGACTGAGCTGTGGCCGTGAATCAGGACACCAGCAGAGATACTGTTGCTGTCATATATGAAGGTCGTCGGAAACTATACCGTATGGAGACCTGATTGACTTGGCGAACGATGTGTGGGATGAAGGGGTCAATACTCACCGGCTCCCGTGAACTGTTAATGCGAGTCAGAACTAGGTCAAGGCCCATGAAGCCAACCCTCGAGTTCTCTATGTTTAAACTAGAATCGCCAACAGAGGCAGGTAGCTGATTAGGCATGCGACTGAGTGCTCTGTGACATGGGGAATGATAGATTTAGCTACGTCTTTCATAACCCGGGTAACACTGGATAATAAAAGGCTATAAGTAGGTGTACAATAAGATTGCACATTCTTGAGTATTTGTCTTGGCTCTCATAGCCTAAGTTAGGTGTCTGGCTTCATGTAGTGTCGAAGCCGAGAAACACTGATTCGCTGAAGTAGCAATCGACTGAGTCCTGACCCCTTGTACTGATGTCAAAGCAAACAGAATAAAATGCGTGCCTTGGTATTGCGTTCTTCGTTCCACATGAGATACAAGAACGTGCTTTTGTTGTCGAGCACTAGATATGATGAATGACATGACGCGATCCAAACATCCAACGACTACTTTACTGTCTACGGCACCGAAAGATCAAGAGAGGCAGAAAATATCAATATACATATCAGGTTAGTCAGGACTACTGTGCGATATAACTCAAACAGTCCTTGCATGTATCGTATAATGCGGCACGATGAGGTTGCTACTGGGCTTGTTCCTGAGATTGGATGGGGGGTCTTGCTATTTTCAAATGCAGCACATTGTAGCAGACGAACAAGAAACACAAAGAATGAGTAATGACTTCTCGTTTGTGTCTGGTATATTGAGTAACAACTGCTAATGTGACGGCTGTATCCCAAGGGGTCCCCAGGACACTCTTCGCCTTGTCTGAATTCGAGAAAATACACATTCTCCCACTGGAACAACTCAAAGATTGGAAAAAATACAGGGAATTGGAATGTAAAGGTTTCACCCACAGCCTGTGATTGTTCATGTTCCTTACCTACAGGCTACACCACATCAGGGCAAACACCGACTGTGTAAGCTAACTACCTGCGTTCACACTCATAATTCAGTTCTGTAACTTTCAGGAACATGAACCAAGCTCTTGATATAGACTCGATTCAGTCCTTTATTCTCAGAATCCTACCAGGAGTCGTGGATATTGAACTCACCATCTTCTTATGTCCATTGACCGGATGGTTTCAGAACGAGACAACAGATGTGAAAACACCACTTAATTTCAAAATGTTCAATCGTAATTGTGTATATATCTAACATAGTTCCGTTGAAGCTGAGCCACAGCCGGCCAAAGGGTGTGATCATGATGCAGACTCGTGATATATCTGCCTTGACCAAGGCTAATCCAGCAATCTCAAGACTGGGACTCTGGAAGTGAGACCTCGGATACATGATAACACTAGCAATAGAATACGATTTACTAGCCTTATTGGCACAGTGATTTGTACGTAGATGTGCTCGCAAATATGGCCTTGTTGACATTGATCGCCTTTTCTCAATCTCGACTGTGGTTTTCCTGAACCAGGACCCTAATTCGTATTACACAGCCCTGTAATCCGTGCGAGACATCCTGAGGTCAAAGCATAAGACCAGTCATTGTCGTGTCATAATATTATAACGTCAATTGCATACTGCCCAGCAATTTCCGTTACATCAGCATCGCACGACCACGTCAGCAATTCTGCGAAGAATACACCCAAAACTGTGCCCAGACACGGATTTCCTATTATGAAGGATTATACGCCAAGGGCATCAAAGCTGGTGCCTAGTTCAACGAGTAACATATGCACATAAGTGATCGTCGCTACAAGTGTCAGAATACTTGATGGGAATTACTCCACCAGCAGGAAGACAACACGAGACCCGTAAGATCAAAGATCTGCGATCCGATCAACCGAGTTTATCTAGTAATTTACGGGTAGTCGCCGCCGCAATACCCGTCAAGGACCGGACTGCTACCCACGGTTATGCAGAACGAGATATTACGCATCACCTTTCACTCTCTATCCGAAAAGGACTTGTTTATACGAACGATGCGGTGAAGGGAAGTGCTCATGCAGCCGTTCATACATATCGGTCGAACATGCAAGGCAGATGCATGGCCAAGGTAAGTCAGCATGTCTGATCTTGATTTTCCTCAAGCATCAAGCAATGGGTGTTGTTGCGATTGGGGGCTGTAATGAAAGAGGTTGGGGACGGGAGTGACTGTTCTAGAAAGATGCATAATGCAATCTATCATAAATCTCTGATGAGCTTTCTCACTGGCCGTTGACTCGTCTATAGGCGCTCACGGAAGCATGTCTCAGTTGCTACGATTTCATTTCCGCTCAGTCTTGCTGAGAATAGATACCTACGACGGATATTGTTCTGTATGTGGAACGGACCTCATATACTTTCTCATGCATCAGTATGAAGCAGTCAGAGCAGCATTGGCGGTTCAAGTATGCAACTTGGCGAGACTGCAACTCTCAACTGCAACTCTCTGATTGTAATTCCGCATCGAGTTCCGCATCTGCGAAAGTGCGTGTTTCAACCCCTGTTCATCACAACAGAAGTACTCCGTCAGATTGCGGGAGAGACTGGGGGAGCTACGGGGTATTATTCCAGCTAGTAAGAGTGTGTCTGTGTCCAATCGATACTCTGTCAATGCAACTCGCAACCACAAATAGAGACACCTCCGATCCTTGAACTGCGCATGTTGCTCACGGCGATTTCTTGTTTCGAACAAGTTTCGTAGAGTCGGTCCGCCTCCGTTGGCGAAGGAGTTTTGCTTGAACGTAACCTCCGAATATGCACAGCAGGACAAGGGTTACAGATGCAAGCCAAGCTTTGGAGGCGGCCCGCACTTGGTTGGGCGCTTACACGACTTGAACTGCGTAAGGCTAGAGTGAAGGTTAGGCGAGTCCCTATATCGTATAATGGTGCGCAAAGACACGTGCGAAACGTTAAATACTCTTCAAGCATGGTGGCCCTGTCAAAGGTCTGTTGTAAGTGGTGTTGGCAGATATGCACGTAAATCTCCATATGTCAAGCCGAGGCATGACATGGCACGATAACTGGAAAGATTCTACCATCTTGGCCTAATAAGTCAACGAGTTTGTGTGACCAGTGAATTTGCAATCACTATGTGTGTAATGTACAGTATAGGTAAGCGGAGGGTTTCACCCCCCTCAAGTCAGGCCACACCCACGCTAATGGGCGGGTAACACGCGGGATCGATCCGGGGAGGATGGGATTTTCCTGTAAGGGTTTGGCATCTGACGATGGCCGATAGTTCGGCGAACTTTCACAACCCGAGGAAACCCTTGGAAGTAAAGCTGTCAAAAGCTCGATACATACGGAACAAACTGGGGTCGAAGAGCGAGGCTCAAAACAGAGCTTAAACTTAACTACCGAGGTGTTCTGTGTGCCTGTGATCACTGTAGTGCTGACATTTGAGTCTTCAGAATCTAATGGTGTTGAGTAGCAGTGCGTTGTAAGATTGTATGTCGGCACTTTCATACGGCAAGAAAAGATTGTATGTGCCTCTTGGACACATCATCATCAAACTCATATAGGCTGTGAGTGTATTGACTTATTCAACACAGCAGTAGGCTGTTTCAATTCGTGTGCTGAGTGATTGATATCATAACCACGGCCCCCACTAACATCTGCCGAATACTCTATTGCCCGAGCCTCAACATATCGAGCGGCCGCCCTGGCGCCTTACCCTGCTAATGCACCGAAACTCCTACGCCGCTCGCGATAACCTTGACCAGGAAAGAGTCACCTGTCATTGCATTCGGAGTTTGTAGTACTAGTAGGGATGACTTTGCCGACAATTTCCTAGGGCTATGAGGCAGTAACCTTTGGTGTCTTCAGTCCCGAGTATGCACGGCGCAGCCATCATTGAAGCTATCGTGAACCCAGAACCAATATCTTGGCATACTAACTTTAGTTGTGAGGCTGAAAACAAACTTTGCTTCTTCGCTTATGATATCATCTTTATACTACCTTAATTTATATCTCCGTGATAGTTGTAGATACAAGGCTTGATAGAACATTCTTCTCGTCTTCTTCTCGTCTTCTTCTGGATATTCTGAGAGTGGCCCCTTTTGTGGCGGCGAAGGCTGCCTCATAGTGTGCTTATGCACTACTTGTGTAAACGGTGTGTAGTGACGAAACTTTGAATAGAAACTCCCGGACCTAGTTATCTGGAACTCTCGAATTCATGCTGAGAATCTTCAAGCCCTTGACAAGTATGCATATCTGTTTCAGCTCTGTCAATCACGTATTGTATATAGCATCTCGGGTGTGCTTATGAGAACTCGGCATATAACCACCATTGACGTTTGCAACCTCACAGTATGATAGACCAACTCACTCGGGTAACTGTCGCTGTACATCGTAGTTTCGAGGTCGGTATTCCACCTAGCTGCTGCACATGGAAAAGCCCCGGTAGTTGTATATAAATAACTTCGAGGCTCCCGTTGCTTAACTTGTGCTTTTATTACCATCTCTTTCAGGGCTCCAATAGTGTTCATGTGATGATGATCAGCTGCTGTATGACCTTATTAACCCTGTCTAAGATAAGGCGTTGATCTCGTTCTATCGATAAGCCGGATTGCTCATGGCCTTTGTGGAATAAAATGTGAGTATTGTTAAAGCATAGGAGATATATGCGACTTGATACATCGTGTTATTCTGCATACATTGCCCAGTTGAGTTTAATTACTGGAGTCAAGAAACGCAATCTCATTAAAATGATAAGCATGCTATAGCATGCGTGTTGTTAGTTACGTGGACTTTCTAGATTGTTGACACACTCGAGGCCTGCATCACAAGGTGATAAGCGTCATGATGCACAGTCCATACCCGGCCGGTAATGTTATATTAATCCGGAAGTTTTTGCCTTGTTTTGTACGTATCATGGCAGCATGGCTAGTGAGTAGGTCCATGAATTGTCATAAGCCCAACACTTGTCATGGATAGACCAGTCTAGATGACCATGATCTACACGACTAATGAACCAAAGACTCCACGTCATGAGGGGTCATGGATCTCCTTGAAGAGCTGTTGGTTGAACTCAATTGTTTGTTTGAGGTTGAACTTGTTTCCCAGTCTCATCTACTTTTCTTGAACAAGGTAAACGGCCGACATGCATCTCAACATTCCATCGTGCGACACATTTACTGCTATACTGCCAAAGAGCCGATGCAAGGGGTCCTTTTCAGCTGAGAACTAGTAAAGTGGCAGCTAGAAAGAGACAGCTCCCCACAAGCAAACAATCGAACAAAATAAGCGATTTTACCTTGGCTAGCTCGCCGGTAGTTGATGAGTGGCATGAGTCAAAGAGCGACGGCTACATATTGTCAGCATGACACGAGAGTTCCTACAGAATACAGTACTGTGCCTGATCGTATAGCTTGGCACGCAGCAACGATGATGAGTTCCTTGGCTGTCATCAAGAAATTGAGGACCAACAGATGATAACTAACAACCAACATACTTTGATGGCTGCCAGGATTAATAGGACCTGTTCCGAGAAGGCAGGTGAGTCGGAAATAAAGAGAATAAGAGAAGGCAAAAGTTTCTTATTCAAGTCATCGGTGTGCATGGATTACCTCTGACGATTTACGGTGAATTTTGGTTACTAAGGGTTGATACTTCATACAGACAGCATCAAGTGCCTCGTCTAGCTCGTCCAGTTCAAAACCCCCGTGGCACTCTACGGCATAACGAAAACAGCTTAGCCAGGTCTCATGAGTGCCTTGGATCTGCTATGCATGTCTTTGATTGCCTGTCAGTGTCTCAGTAACCGTCTCAATGCATATTCTCTCGTTCTCCCTTTTCAAACTGCCAGACACGAACCCTGTAATTATATCGTCATAAGCACAGGGCTTCCACCGTCTCAAGCCCCTTCGACCGTCTTGGCCGTTTTTCGTGCATCGTCAAAGCGGAGCGAGCCATGCTTTCAGAGACCAGACAAGTCAAAGTCAAAGCACAACACCAGCGGGCACTATTCGCTGATCTTTGGCAGGCTAACCTTTTGCTATGTAGTTGCGTCTAAGTTATGGAGATCCAACTCTCCAGAGCTATGACTGGAATGATACTGTCTGCTGCAAGTTGACGGATTGGGGCTGTTGATGATCCTTCATGCTTCTGAGTGCAACCTCGGAAATGCAAGAGACGGCCGATTTATTAACGTCCACACCGCCGAGATATCGAATCGAATTCATCAGAAATTCCGTTTGTATTCGTCTTGAGCCGAGCGTCTAGTCAAGTTCTAGACCTTTTTCATCCTTGTGGATCAGCAACCAACATTCTTAAGAAACTGGGGTTCTTTAACAACGACCATGATGAGACATTTTGAATCCATGTCGGCACGGCACTTGTTGGCTGAAAGCCCTGCTGAAGAGAGAACAGGGCAAATTGCTTTGTTCAAGGATATGAACCTTGACCAACAGAGTCAAGTCTAGTCAGGTGATGAATTGTTGACGCCTGCAACCCGTAGAACCTTGCTGATCTCTCTGGTCAAGGCTCCGTTGATCAGGAAATAGCATGACTGGGGATACTGCATGCGCTGCTTGTGCTCGCTTCAGAAGTGCCGAGCAGAACAAACGTCTCGAATTGAAAAACGTATCGAGACGGGAGGCGTATACTCCATAGAAACCACGTATTATGGATATCTCTCATGCCCGGGCGCAAACTTGAGCTTATTAGTTGGCCGTTGGACTAGCATCGCGGAAGCCAAGCCAAGCGAGGCCGATCGAGAAAAAGAGAAAAAGAGCCGAAAACAAAAAAAAGCCAGACTGCGAATCGGACAATGACAAGAAGGGTTTGAACTGCCGTGATAGCTTGGCCTTTTTCTCATTAGACAACGTTAGTGAACCATCGGCTGCGGAACTACTATAGGGAACAATCAACAGTCGATCATAGTGTGCTTTGTTTATTGTCATGTTACCAGCTGTTGATGCGACGTTAATATGCACTGTTATGAGAGATGATCCCCTTGGCTTGGCTGCGTGTTGAGTTGTCCTTTAGCCGTTGGACATGAACACGCGGCGATGGCACAGCCTCTCTGGACGTTGAAGAACAGGTTGAATAACAGCTGTTTGGGGTTACACTCGATTTTAACCCGGGAGCTCCTCTCGAGGAAGTCATTGAGTTGAGGTCTGGCGAAGAGTGATTAGAATTTCCGGAGAACATGCCTAATATCCGACGGATTATTCACCTTTGAGACATTCCAAGAGGACATGTGGGCTTTCAAAGACGGAGATTGATAAACCCTGTCTTCCTTGAAAACGATCATCAAGTACGGACGGATTTATACAGTGTCACTAACAACAAGTATCGTCATGCAGGACAATGACAAGTTCGTGAGGAACAAGGCTGATAGTTTCCGCCTGCTGTGGCATTGCCTATTATAGGAATTGCAGCGAACCGGTAGCCATGCGATATTCAGTTTATGCTCTGATCGCACAAACGACGGGGAGTGCGGTGTTGTGTTTCTCGACCTTCCTCTGTAGGTAGGTCGTTTCAGAGGAAGATCGTGCATGGGGAGGGTATGACAAGGGTTTTTTGATGAGGAACCAGATAAAGAATTTTTCCCGTCGTCTAGAAGAAACCAAAGAAGCGGTAGTCTATAATGCTTCGTTAATGAGTCCCTGTTGACCATGGGTTTGAAACGGAGGAAGCGTCGAATTTGTTTCTATAATTTTTATTATTTTAAAAATGAGATAACTGTAGTGATAATGGCATTGGGTCTTGGAAAATCACAACAGCACCCATGAATAGATGTACCTACTGGAAATTCTTAGATTTGGGTGGTACAAAGTGTCATCGACAACAGCAGAGGACCTGTCTATCACCACCACAAGCTTTCAGAGTGGTCCGTCATGATTACATATCAGACTGTGCCTGGGGAAACCCTCTCTGACCATCAAGCGACAACAATCTTGTCCTACCTGAAGTTTCGAAGCAATCAATCAAAGAATGGAAATAATGCACGTAAAGGTGGGGGTACAGGAGTCTAAGTTCGTCAAGGGTTCAACGGCCAAACGTTGACATCAGACTACATACATACATTCGCGTTGGCCGATAAGCCCCAGATCGAATCGAGAAAATTATTGTATCATGAGGATGAGGAGGATGAGAATGAAAATAAGCGAAACTGATATCGGGAGGTTTGGTATGCAAACAAACACGGCATTCACGTGCCTCCATTGCAATGTCCTACAAGCGCAAGAATCACCCGATTTAGGCTTCGAGGGCGATGTTCAACAAACCCCGTGTTTTTTTCTCCTTTCCGTCACCGAAGGTTCGGCACGAGGGAATGTCTTGCGGATATTGTGATAGAAGAGGCATGAGTAGCGGGCCGAAGGTTGGACAAGGCGAGATGCGATCGACGGAAGAGCGGTGCGTTTATTTGTTTCTTCTTCCGTTTCTGAAGGATTCGTGTAACATGATAAGTTGTCATGTCATATCATGCATGATCAACACTTCTTTTGTGAACAGGAGAATCCACTGTGATCATTGAAAGAGGAAACTCCTGTTGGTCTGTGTTCATTCAATAATAGCGGCAACAGTGTATGGATTGAATCCTTGCGACTTGACTTGTCATGCATGAGCCTGTCTGTGCCAGAGAGGGCATCATGGGCCGTGGCTCAACTCAACAGCTCCACATGATCCCCGCTGGAGATATTCCCCGTTTACGAGTACGCAGTTCTTCCAACACAGTATCAATCAGCAAGAGAGAAGTTGATTGATGATATTGGAGTTATCTGCAGCGTGGCTGAGCACTGGAGAGAACATTGGGCTTGAGAAATCTTGTCTCATCTATGGTGACCCGTCCATAAACGTCAAAGCACAGAGCGAGACACCATTGACAGTTTTGTGTCAAAAATCAACCCCAAGCCACAAACAACTAGACGCACAATTGGCTTAGCTCGACTGAACTAATCCCGTCCCTTAAAACGTCAGTCACATTTCTCACCCCAATGCATTTCATTGCGTGGCATCCCGCGCATCTCACACTCGCCTCAAGTTGACCCCCGTGGCATATCTCATCGAGTCCGATCACCTCGCAGGGGTCCTTGTTCAGTACTCAGGTTGATTCTTTCCGTGATGGTCTCTTTTAGAGTTCAGTGAGTCGGCCGTCTTCAATGCATGGCAACATGAGTATCTCAAAGCATCACGGGTACAGTTGCCAGTGTATCAACAATGACACCTCATGATTACTTGCATGTTTCCCCTAACCTCTTCTCCACTGCTGGGGAGACAAGACGGAGCTCCATCTTGATCCATCCTCACCGACAAAAATAGCTAGGTAAACTTGGTATAAACTTAGGGCGTCAACTAACTCGCTACTTTTTTGACACCCTGATTCAAGGTCCGAGGCCTTCTTCCTCAAAGCCGACATCAGCCAAGGCACTGCAAATAGCCTGGCCTGCACCGTGCCGCCGCGGCCGTGATTCCTGCCGCCCAGCCGCCGTTGTCCATCCTCCGACAATCCCTGTAATGGAAGAATCTTTCTTTTCCCATCTAATCTTTGCCAAAATCCCCCTCTCATTGAGCCTTTGCTCTGCTTTGCTATTTAGCGCTCAAGGGTGTTGTACGAGTGGTATGTAGTACATGCATCTTGTATGTACTATGCAGTGTGCCAGAGAGTTCCTCTGAAGCACACACCTGTTGGTGGTGTAGAGGGCATTAATGCTACACGCCCCTGGACCCTGCTAGAGAAACACCCCGTCTTGTAGGCTCGTTCGCTCTGTTTACCCTTCTCCTCTCTCTGTCACTCTCTGCAGCGACCTTGCTTTACCTTGACCATGACCTTGAACCATGCAATGCCAATATGCATTGCATCTGCGTCTGTATCTCTCTGCTGCTGCTACTGTGCTGCAATAAAATCTCTCGCCATCCCCATCCCGCCTTTTCGCTCGCATGGCATCCTTACCCTACCACCCATGTTCATGCTTGTTCTGCTCCCCTCCCTCTGACACCAACCCTCTCTCCATCTTATTCTCTTTTTCGTTTATTGGGCTACGTACAGGCTTAGGTTATCACTCTGCATCTCTAATTGCCTGCCTCTCCCTTCGTCCTCTTTCTTTCTCTCTTTCTCTCTTCTACACCATCCCATTCAACCTCCTCCTCTCTTCCCACTGCAGCCGATCTCTTGTCGAATCTCGGCTCCTTGGCTCCTCTTCTGTATCCTGACCCTTCACCTCTACCGTTCCAGGGTTTGAATCGTTCCAACTCCCGCGCCCTAATAAGCAGCAAACTCTCAGCCAGCTTCAGCCCTTAACCGGCCTGAGCCAAGCTCAAAACTCCCCCGTCATTAGTGGATTGTGGCTTGACCTCGCCCGTACAGAGACCATTCAGCCAATCCGAGGAGCTTAGAAGGCCACTGGAAGTGCAAGATCGGATAAGACTAAGACCCTAGACAGGGCTGTTCGGATCGGGTCCATACATCCTGGGAGTCGTTGCCTGGACTCTCTAAAACGCTTTAATTCCCGTCTTCCGCGCTCTCTAGCTTCTATTTCTCCCCGCCGCACTCCCACTACCCACCCGGCCACTTCTTCCCTAGAAGGCCTGAGCCTCCGACCTGCCGAGTCCTTTGCCCTGTTGAGACAAGACGACACGAGACGAGACGTAAGCGATCAATTGAGGACCGCTCACAGTGAACTTTTCACAGTTGCAAACCTTGTTTTCACCTCCATCCTCATCTCTTCTCCGAGGTCTCAGCTGTTGGTTCTACCTATTCTCTTCACAACCAACATTCAAGCATCGCGCCAGGTTCGTTCCATCTTAGTGGACCCATCAAGCGTCAGACCAGGCCTGAACCAAACCAAGTCCAACTCGAATCATTTCGTTTCAACCAACCAGCCTTGGCTCTTTAATCTTAAGCACCTACGACATCCTCTATCCTTCTGCAACTTTGGGCATTTGACTTGAAGCTCTTTGACCCTTTGCCCAATCCATATCAAATTGCATTAACGCATTTGTACACCTTTCTACCCTTTCTTGTCCAGAGGGAACCTTTGTATCATCTAACGACGCCTACGACGATCACGACGATCACGAGACAAAAGAGGACTGATACGAGTCTCACCCAAGAAACGATCCAATTTCTATGCCTCTGTCCTACCTGAGTGCTATGGTGCTTGCTTTACCAATTATTTCTCACTGATTCTATTTGATACCCACGAATTGGACTTTGATCCATCCGAGACACGAAACGCTGCCGATCACCCTACGTTTATTTGCCACCAGTTCCCCGATACAGGTCAAATCTCCCAACTTACCTCATTCGCCGTAGGTCTGCAAACACGCAGCTACCAGCTCTAGCATATATTGCAATTCTTCAATCCGACAGCTAGGGAGTCTGGTGAACATCACCTGGCCCCTATACCTTCAGCCACCACGGCTCCACCGCTAGAAGCAGACTTTCGCGACATGGCTATGGATGCGCTTAAGAATCTTGTCAATAACGTTCCGGACTGGCTACAGCGACTTGACGACCTCAGTGGCCAGATCGACCGACGCCAGGCCGAGCTGGCCGCTGTTGCTGCCGCAGAGGGCAAAAGTGCGGAGACAAAGTCGCTTCGCAACAAAGGCTCAACCGAGTCACTCAAGCCTAAAGATGATCCTCCAGTAGTTCACGCCGAGGCCCCAGCGAATGAGGGCATCCTTGAAGATGGCGTAGGTGACAACACAGCACAGAAACCAGTCAAGCCCGAGACACCCAAGGTGCATACCCCAAGCCCTGGTTCCATTCGTCAGCAACAAGAGATCATCAAAGCCGCACAAGCCAGAGCACGAGCTCAGGTCAGGAAGAAGCCTAAGTCGCCATCTATGATGTCTAACGAAGACGCCCCTACCGCTTATCGAACACGGAGCATGATCATTGTCTACTATGATAGCTATGTTCAGAGCTTCTTTGACGATCTTGTGAGGTTCGTCTCGTCAAGTCGAAACCTGATGCGCAAAGCCAAGATGGCCGCAAGAGTTGCCCAGATCAAGAAACTTGCGGAGCAAGACGTATCAGAGGACGGAAGTAATGACGACGCTCTCCCTTCACTACGATACATGAGCAGCAGGCGATTCGGTCCTATGTCAATATCTCGACCCGGTGCTGGCGACCAACCACCAGACGTATACGATAAGCTGGATAAGGGTCTCGAATTTGTGCAGAGCATGTGTGAGCACGGTGCTCATCAGTTCCTTCGCGATGGCGACTGCAACGACGAGATCAGCAAAGTACAGAAACGACTGACTGAGGTTCTCGAGATGGCCAAGACAGAAATGGAGCGCGTAGAGCGCGAAGAGCCTGAACTAGCAAAGGAAACAGGCGAGATGGGCAAAGTCCGGACACGGCGGCCCATAAGTATGCGCCGCGACATGGCCGTTGGCTTGAAGGAAAGCAGCCCGACACCTACTAAGGAGGAGAACAAGTTGGAGCATGCAAAGCTCGAGGCTGCCGAACCTATTATCCCAGCAGATCCCATGGCACCTATGGCTGTGGATCCAAATATCATGGAAGCCGACGAGGGCATCGATGTCGAAATGGAACTTCCCAAACTGCAGTATCGATCAACCCGGGCGATGCGCAGTCGTGGACCATAGCGTGGTCGCGAGTCGTGTGCCTGGGCCATCTTTCTTGAAACACCATGACGAGAAGCTCAATTGTTCAAGGTACCTTGCTTTCAGCATCGCTCATGTTACTACTCATTGAGATCATCATTGGCGTCACGGACTCGGGAAGAAGAAAGCTTAAAACAAAAAGGGGAAAAACTCACTGAGTTTGTTTTGGTTACACCCATGTGCTGGAAAACGGAAGACCGTCTTCTACCTTTTATTTTATACTCATCACGAAGCGTGGGCATTGCGTCCGTATGGATTGGCTTTGTATCGTACCTATACTAGTTGTTGATTGTCACTTTGGAGCTTATCTTATGTCAAAAGAAAGACCATTCATAGCGCCGGGGTTGCTGCATGCTCTAAGGATTTTAAGGGACCTTGTTGTATTTCTGATTACTCTTTTCTTGTTTTATAGTTCTATCTAGGTTTATGGTCATGAACAATGGGAATCTCGAAAATGACGTTTACAACTCGCGTTTCCCTCGTTCTCGTAAGAAACAAAATATAGATTGGAACTCGGCTTCCATTCAAAGGACAACTCAGCTTCTTACATAAACAGCCAAAGTATACAATCTTTTACGAAGTTATTAAGTTTAGACAAATTTTAGTATGAGTCTTAGGTTTACTGAGTTGGCGAAACCTTTATTTTCCATTCGCCCTTTCCAGCGGGTAAATGAAGTTCATGAAACATCTCTTGGGACCCTTGAAGTAAACGGGAAGCTGTTAGAGACACGGCATTCGAGCCCGAAAGGCTTCATGAAGGCCTTTGCTACGAGTTGAAGAAACATGTTCCCAAAGGGCCTAACTTGATCTGGGGAAAGGGTGAGAATATACTCTCGAGTTGCAGGCTGATATGCCTGGTGAGGGTTCCTTAGCATCATTAGCCAGCTTATGGTTAGCCACTGTGGCCACGGGATTCCAAGAAACGAGCATTCAGCTCTTCTGCGCTGTGCGGTTTACCCCCTAAGACCGAAGTAGGCCCAAAGACGTCACTGCATAAATTGTACTTCGGCTGGTTCATTCTTCCATGAATTGTGAAGTCTGGTTTATAAATCGTGAATTATGGTTAGGCAGACTTGGTGCAACTTGCGACAAGAGTATGACTGCCTTTGCCCCTACCTTGGTGGCAAGCGCGTTACCAAACAAATCCAATTGAATGATAAATTACTGCGATCTTAAATCTTCATGTTTTCTTTTGCCTTGAAAGACCTTCTATGTCGTTGTGTTAGGTAGAGCCTCAGCTGGATTCACTTAGACGTGGTTTAGTGGGGCATGGTCTTCCGCGTGCACCACCTCCAACTGCTTCCGTATGACGTTCCTCGCAAGGTACCTAGGTAGTGACAAGACAAGCTTCACTCCTACATCAACCACGACTTGTTACTTCTTCATACCTAGACACCTACGTTGGGTTTCCTCAACACATCGAATCAGCGCACCACGGCTTAAGCGCTATCTTATATTCCAGACAACGTACACCTGCCATTTCACTCTTTCAAAATGACGATAGCTTCGTGCGTGGCCGATCGATAGCTTTCACGATTCCCCTAGGCCCCCCACCAAATCATGGGTCAAGGGTTCTCCCTCGCGACGCCGTCTGTCGGCTCCGCAGGCATCGATATCTCGGAGCTTAGCGATGTTCACTTTGAGAAGAGCATAGGAAATGCGAGGTTCATGAAGTCTATTCGTGGGCGTCACGAGAATGGCCTAGTACTCGTCAAGGTCCTGGTTAAGCCGTACGCCGACGTCAAGCTACAGCAATACAAGAAACAGATAATAGGTAACGTTCGAGCGTTTTCGACACCCTCCAGAGATGTTCTAACCAAAATCAGAGCAGAGTAACGCGATAGACAAAATTCCCAACACGCTCGGATTCCAGCGCATTATCGAGACCGAGACCAACGGCTACTTGGTCCGCCAGTTCCTTTACAGCTCACTATACGACCGAGTCAGCACTCGACCGTTCCTCGAGGACATCGAGAAGAAATGGTTGGCCTTCCAGCTGCTTTGTGCTCTTCGCGATTGCCATGCACGCGATGTCTACCACGGCGACATCAAGGCGCAGAATGTCCTCGTGACCTCGTGGAATTGGCTGTACCTCTCCGATTTCTCCTCCGCCTATAAGCCTGTGATGCTCCCCGACGACAACCCAGCTGATTTCTCTTACTTCTTTGATACATCAGGCCTCCGAACCTGCTATATCGCCCCCGAGCGCTTCTATGCTTCTGGAGAGGCGCCGCCGAAGAATGCGAAGATGACATGGGCAATGGACATCTTCAGTGCTGGTTGTGTGATTGCGCAACTGTTCCTTGAATCGGACATCTTCAGCCTCGCACAGCTGTACAAGTATCGGCGTGGCGAGTACGACCCTGTGATTACGCATCTGAGCACCATCGCAAACAAGGACCTTGCCGATATGATAGCCCACATGATTCAGCTTGACCCCGAGAAACGATACTCAGCAGACCAGTACCTAGAGTTCTGGAAAGGCAAAGTATTTCCACACTACTTCTACAATTTCCTGCACCAGTATATGGAGCTCATAACAGACCCTTCATCTGGCAACAGTCCCATGTCAGGCACTTCGAAAAATCTTGGAGAAGCTGATGATCGAATCGATCGTGTATTTTACGACTTTGATAAGATTTCATACTTTCTTGGTTATCAGCTTGAGAAACGTACCTCAGACGAACTTCAACCGCCTCCTAGGCTGAGCCTATCGCATTTCCCAGTGAGACTTAACATACCGAATCACAACCATACTGTATCTTCCGAATTAGAGCCACCAGAAGATGATGGAACGTTGATATTCCTGACACTGATCGTGTCTCAACTAAGAAACACTGCGCGAGCATCTTCACGAATCCGCGCATGTGATGTACTACTTGCCTTTTCTGAAAGACTAACTGATGAAGCCAAGTTGGACAGAGTTTTGCCATATCTCATGACACTTCTTGTCCCAGATGAGACAGACCTAGTGCTGATTGCGGCTATTCGAACCATTACTCAGCTTTTGCAGCTGGTGCAGACAGTCAATGCATTCAACTCTCATGTCCTGGTAGAGTATGTATTACCTCGAATGGAAATCACGTTGGGATCTAGATCAAGGGCATCCAGTTCCTTGGTCAGAGCAGCTTATGCTTCTTGTCTCGGCAGTCTTGCGACTACTGCACAGAGATTCCTCAATATGGCATCAAGCCTTCGAGCTGATGGCTCGATGCCTATTACCGATCCTGAAGTCGAACCTGGAGCGGATGCCAAGGCCAACTTCGAGAGCGTATTTGACAACGCTGGGCGACAGCTGTTTGAGGTTCTTGAGAGCCATTCAAAACAACTGGTAGAAGACCCGGACATTTCGGTTCGCAGAGCATTTTTGGCCTCCGTACCCGAGTTATGCCTCTTCTTTGACCATCATTCAAACGATGTCCTCCTTACTCATCTGAACACATACCTGAACGATCGAGACTGGACGCTGAAATGTGCATTTTTTGATACGATCGTCGGCATCGCAGCTTTCATCGGAAGCACGAGTTTGGAGGAGTTCATGCTCCCCTTGATGATACAAGCCTTGACTGATCCGGAGGAGTACGTGGTACAGGCCGCTCTCCATTCGCTTGCTCAGCTCGCTGGGCTTGGCTTGTTATCAAGGCCCAAGGTCTGGGAGTTAGTTGACCTCATCAGCCGGTTCACGATGCACCCAAATATCTGGATCCGCGAATCAGCATCAGAATTCATATCAATGTCGGCGCGGTATTTGCCACCTGCTGATATCAGGTGTAACCTGATGCCTCTTGTAAAACCGTTCCTGAAAGTGGAGGTTCTCTCTGACTTTTCCGAGCTCAACATACTTGATGCTCTCAAGAGGCCATTGGCTCGAAATGTCTTTGACCAGGCTATAACGTGGGCCTCGAAGACAGAACGCGGCATCTACTGGAAGCCCCTGCAACAGCTCAAACCATTGTTGTTCGGCTCCAAAGGGCCAACATCAAGCCGTACCTCTCGGGGCTTGATGCAAAGCTCCATGGGGCGAGTGGCTCGAAATGACGAAGATGAGCAATGGTTAACGAAACTCAGAAACCTCGGACTCAAGCATGAAGACGAGCTGAAGCTTGATGCCCTACGTGAATTCATTTGGCGTCTAAGTAAAATAAAGGCGCGTGATACTTCTACATCAGATGGTACCGCATCCAATGGTGTAGTATCTCTCAAATCATTGGGGATCACTCCTCAGACGGTGTTCTTCAATGACGCGCCACTTCGAGATCCCAATGCAGTCGTGGATCTTGAACCACCATCGGAGCCTTACACAATTGCAGATGCCCTCTTAGACGCCTCCATGACTATTGACGACTCGACTGGCGGAAAAAAGAGGGTCAACAATAACCGCCGAGTTCAAAGCGTCGGACCTCGTTCATCACGCCGGCTCCTTTCACCAACTAGTGCTGGTCGAACGCATACTAGAGCACCTTCCGCAGGGCAGCTGATGCAGACAGCCGACGATGGACCCTCTCAAGCAGATTCACCTTCTAGAAATGCAGTGCGCCATCAGGCAAGTGCCCTGAGTCTCCTTGACCGCAAGGACAAGAACAAATCGATCGCACAAACTGGCACCACTGACGCGAATGCATTTGGTGAGGTTGAGGGCCCTTTTGCTCAGACCTCAACCGACCAGCAAGCTTCCTCTGAAGGGAATGAAGGCGACACTACCGGCTCCCGGGTGTCGAAACACAGTTACGCAGGTAACGATCCAAGCATACAAAGAATGTTGGATAACATGTATGTTGATAATTTCCCTCGTGATGTTATCGAATTTGGGCCTATGGTCACGCCAATCAAGAGGAGCAAAGCAAGTCGCGCCAATGTTCAACCTGGCGAGGAACCTTGGAAGCCAGTCGGACAACTTGTTGCAACGTTTTCCGAACATAAAAGCCCCATCAATAGGGTGCTGCCATCCCCTGACCATGTTTTCTTCGTCACTGGTGGCGACGACGGCACTGTGAGAGTTTGGGATACGGCTAGGCTCGAGCGAAACATTACACACCGTTCTCGTCAACTCCACAAACACGGAGATAACACGCGGGTTGTTGCCCTCTGTTTTGTAGAGAACTCACATTGTTTTGTTAGCTGTGCATCCGACGGTACCGTTCACGTAGTGAAGGTTGACACCGTATCTGCTGGTGGCGTTATTAGGTACGGCAAATTGCGCGTCTTGCGAGAGTATCAACTACCAGATGGCGAGTTCGCGGTGTGGTGTGAACATTTCAGACAAGAATCGAACTCGGTTCTTGTCATCGCTACGAATCGCTCAAGGATTCTTGGTATCGACTTGAGGACCATGAGTCTCCTATATACTCTCGAAAACCCAGTGCACCATGGAACGCCAACTTGCTTTTGCGTGGATAGGAAGCGCAACTGGCTTTGCGTAGGTACTTCTCATGGAGTTGTTGATCTCTGGGATCTGCGTTTCAAGATGAGGCTCAAGGGTTGGGGCCTACCCGGCAAAGGGTCAATCTACCGAATTTGCATCCACCCTACTAAAGGCCGTGGCAAATGGGTATGCATTTCTGGCGGTACTGGACAAGGTGAGGTGACGGTTTGGGACCTGGAGAAAACCGTCTGCCGAGAAATTTATAGAACGGGAGGCAGCAAGGATGGACTAAAAGCATATGAGCCATGGGACGTGGACGAAGACAAGCGAGAAGGCATGCTCGGGAGATATGCTACTAACATCGAACCCAACGAAATCGCCAATGCCGATCGTGGAGTTCGTGCAATGGTTGTCGGAACCGCAACTGCAGAAGACTCGAGAGACGTGAGACACGCCTTTATCGTCACTGGCGGATCAGATAAGAGACTTCGCTTCTGGGATCTGTCTCGGATGGAGAGCTCGTTCATCTACAGTGGACTGTCCCCAGATCTACCTAAACCGACTTACACGACCTCTCACCCAACAACGGCGCTGACGTTGAACACGGAGCGTTTTCCTAGACAAGCTCCAACGGCCCCTAATGCTGGTTCTGGATCTAGAACCAAGTCATCGACTGCCCGACCACCTCGGTCGACAGTTATATCCCTTCAGCAACAACAGTTGCTGCAGTCTCACGTGGATTCTATTTTAGATGTGGCGTTGTTGGAGTTCCCTTATATTATGAGCGTTTCGGTGGATAGGATGGGCGTCGTCTTTGTGTTTCAGTAGAGCCGGGATACAGCTGGTGACACGATGCAATCTATAAAGACATCAAGAACAATCACCTTTTAGTTGGCTGGGAGCTTGTCTCCGGATAGAACAACTAAGCAAGAATTACATTATCATCAACCGCTAAGCTTAAGCACATTGGAGGTTGTCCTATCAACTGTAGTGTGCGGAACAGTAAGAACTTCTAAAAGGGTGCTTGATATACGTGAAGTCTTTCAAAAATTCCGAACCACTCCCTATTCCGTGATTGACTGGTATATGTTGTCAAGCTTACCTGGAGTACGGAGTACTCAAGTTGAGTCTGTGGTGGCTGGGGCCTGTGTGCCACTCTAAGCTCAAGCCACACGCGACACCAAAATTTCCCCCACGCCTCGTCAAGTTGCAGCCTTGCCTTACCATAAATCAACAACACTACCGACATTCGCACATCCTTCCAAACAGTCTCCAAACTCGATCACGCAGCGAGCCAAATCCAAGCAACTTCATTTCTGAACCCGAGGTAACGGCCCCAAATCCAAGATGCGGCTCACCGCCGACCTCATCCGGGATTCCCTATCCTACCTCAACCCGCTCAAGGAGCGAGAGCTTGATCTTCGAGGTGCGTTTTGAAAAGAGCAGATGCTACATTTTTGATCTCTAGAGAGCGCAGAGTTGATACAATCGTCTTTGCGGCGTGAACAGGCCACCGAATTCCCGCGATTGAGAACTTGGGTGTCGCTGGTGTAAGTTCCAAATTCTCTGCCTTGTTGCTCTGTTGCTAACTGCTTAGCCTCACGATGCCATCGACTTCACAGATAATGACATTCAAGTACTGGGAAATTTTCCCTTGTCGCCTCGCATAACGACCCTTCTCCTCGCACGAAACCGCGTTTCAAGCATTCAGCCCTCTCTAGCTAAGGCCATTCCAAACCTTGCCAACCTGGTGTTATCGTCGAACAACCTGACAGAGCTTGCGGATTTGGATGCGCTGGCATCATTTCCCCGCTTGACGCACTTGGTGCTGTCGGACAACCCCGTTTCCAAGAAGGAGGTCAGTTTGAGGCGTGTCCACTGATGCAGCAATTACTGACGCATGGTGCAGAACTATCGATACTGGGTACTATGGAAGTGTCCTTCCGTGCGGTTTCTTGACTTCGAAAAGGTTAAGGAGTCCGAGCGGGAGAAGGCTCGCGAGCTCTTCGGGACTGAAGAAGAGCCAACAGCCCTGGCTTCAAAGGTATGGAAATCGCCAATAATAGAACAGTTGCATAGCGTTAACAACGACACAGATCCAGGGTATCAAGACCACAACCTTCAAAACCTCCACCGACGGCTCGGATGCGCCCTCCAAGCTTTCCCGAATAAAGCTGACGGACGCCGAGAAGAAGCGACTACAGGAGCGTATCAAGAAGGCTACCAGCCTACAGGAGATTATCGCGCTGGAGAAGGAGCTGAACGAGGGACGTCTGCCTTCTGGTATTCACGGAGATGCCATGGAGGAATAAATCTTGACAACTATGATAGCTGTGTACCACTTGTTTTGGGGATTGCAGAAAAAAATGCGATGATTATTTTACTTTCACATTATGGCTATCACCCCACCCTAAGAAATGGAATTTGATGCCAAATATAATATTGTGATTTGTTTTGTGATGTACATGATGATGATAGACCGCTTTTGTCCTCGTTTTCTAATTCAGCAGACTAACGGCCAACCCTGCAAACGCCTCTTTAGCATGAGCCACCAAGCAATTGAGCAATACTATAACTAGCCAGTCATTGCTACATCTCCATCTCGATTCGCACCAGAGGCCTGTCTGAACTCCAACTCAAGCTGCGAGTTCGGGTCATCTTGTCTATCATGATGAGCCACGGAGTTGCCGTTCACAAGAGGCTTGCCAACGCCGTTTGCCAGAGGAAACTCAAGCTTCTGGTTGGTATTGTCACCTTGGAGACGTGCCTGCGTGGCCTTGGCCTTGGCCTTGATGTTCTTGTAGGGTACGGTCTTTGGTACCACGTCCTCAAGAAATTCGAGGTTGTCATGGTGTGCAACAGCGCTTGCTATTGAAGTTAGAAAGGGCTGCTGAGTCAAGTGAGAGGGAGCTAACTTACCAACATCCTTGTATTGGATGTTTCGACGAGGTTTGCGGTCTAGCTTGGCTTGGGTATGTGACTCTTCTGCAAGATGCTGAACAAACATTTCCTATGTCGCATAAGTATGACGGGGGTGAGAATGGGTAGCGAGCACATACGGCAGCGAGAGTTATCACGAAAGCTGCATTGTTAGAGCACAGACCGATATCTGGGTCTTGTGCGATGATCTTTTTAACTCTAGAGACTATCATCATGTTAGATTGGGACTGGAGAGTATGGTCAATAGCTTACGAGGGAGCTGATTCTGGCCTGTAGGCTCCTTTCGAGGAGGAATAGCAGTGGTGTTATAAGGCATGGCGGTAGTCGAGACAGAAACTGCTGGAAAATGTGAAAGGATGAAGTAGGTCTGAGTGAGTTAGAGGAGCCAAATAGATGTATCAATGCGTGAGGTGGATGGCTTTGTATTGGTGAGCGACGAAGGCCAAAGTTGAGTACAAGGATAGCAAAGTTGTTGGAGTAACCAGAAAGTACAAGGCAGAATATATGGGAGAGAACGAAGATAAACAGACACCAAAATGAAGTAGGTACACAGTGAATTCAAGATTGAAGATGACACTTGAATTGCACGACCATCTTGAACAGGAAATGTGAGCCGTACCTGGACTACAAGCGAATTCCCCAAGAATTGAATCAGGGGTTGCGATTCGTTTGAGAGTTGGGAGTCAAGAATGGAAGGAATATGAGGAATATGCTTATTTAGGAGAATAGTAAAGGTTCTGTATCGTTATCAATGGCTGATAAGTCGAGTTGAATGTGAAATTACTGTTCTTGTGAAGTCAAGATACAGTGAACGACAGAATGATATTCACTAAGGTAATGAAGTCCCGTCTGAGACGCGATGCTGCAACCACTAAACGCGATACTGTGGCTGAACCGAAAGCCACACATTCAGCTGTCAGCATCCCTGTTGGTCACTACGACACTCACCATATAACAACGTTTACGAAATAGCCTTTACCAAAGAAACAACTCTCATTTTCGCCTCGCTAGCATTTTTAATCAGTCAATCCAATCATCCCGACTTGCGCGACTTCAAAGATAGCGGTTGAGCGACAATGGTCGACTTGCCTGAACCATGAACATGCGACATTCATCCTTCAGCTTGGCGCCTCCTGGACCTGGACTTGAAAGACGTCCTTCGGTGGTATCGCGTTTATCCTCCGTCTTTTCGAATGCAGATCAAGAAACAGGGAGTACAGCACGGACAGGGGCTGGACTTATCGAGGAGGAGATTGCCGAGATTAAGAGATATGAAGTATGTTGTGGGACACTGGATATGCGGCTCTGTGCTAACTAGCTGGACCAGGACTTTACAACAATAGGTATGCGACCCGATCGACCACAACACGGACTTCGATACTGATATACGGTAGACTGGGTGCAAGATGCGGCGCGAGAACAAGCTAAACGTAAGGCGCGAAGAAAACAAGCGGCCGGCCTCTACGATAAAGGACAACCTGGCTGGCGATATCAGCTGTGGAGGAGTTATGATGCAGCGCAAGCCTGGATCGTGGTAACAATCATCGGTATTGCTATTGGCTTGAATGCAGCACTACTCAATATTATTACGGAATGGCTCTCAGACGTCAAGATGGGCTACTGCGAGACAGGCTTCTATTTGAATGAGAACTTTTGCTGCTGGGGAGAAGAGAATGGTATGTGGTTTCCAGGGTATAGCGACATGGATGATGCTGATACCGAACAGGCTGCGATCAGTGGCACAGGTGGACTGGCTTCGAACCCTTCAACTATTTTATCTATTTTGTCTGTGCAGTAAGTGCCAATTCCTCATTCGCACTTCTGCATACTAACGGCATAGACTCTATTTGCTTGTGTTGCGGGCACCTTGGTCAAGTCTTTTGCACCATATGCTGCCGGTTCGGGTATCTCTGAGATCAAGTGCATCATTGCCGGGTTTGTTATGAAAGGCTTCCTTGGATGGTGGACTTTGATCATCAAATCAGTTTGCCTCCCTCTAGCTATCGCCTCTGGTTTATCGGTTGGAAAAGAAGGACCAAGTGTACACTACGCCGTGTGTACAGGAAATGTGATCTCTCGGCTTTTCGACAAATACAAACGCAACGCTTCTAAGACTAGGGAGTTTCTGAGCGCCTCGGCAGCTGCCGGTGTCGCTGTCGCCTTTGGCAGTCCTATCGGCGGTGTGCTTTTCTCTCTTGAGGAAATGTCGAACCAGTTTCCTCTCAAGACGTTATGGCGAAGCTATTTCTGTGCCCTGGTAGCGACAGCTGTTCTCGCTGCTATGAATCCTTTCCGAACGGGCCAACTGGTCATGTTCCAGGTTGAGTATAAGAACGACTGGCATTTCTTCGAGCTGCTATTCTACGTCCTGATTGGTATTTTCGGAGGTCTCTACGGAGCCTTTGTGATTAAGTGGAATTTGAGGGTTCAGTCCTTCAGAAAGAAGTACTTGAAAGAGTATGCAGTTCTCGAAGCAACTTTATTAGCAGCGGGAACTGCTATTATTGCCTACCCCAATGCCTTCTTGAGGATAGACATGACAGAGAGTATGGAGATTCTCTTCTCGGAATGTGGACGTGGAGAATCGTACCACGGTCTTTGCGAGCCTGACAAGAGATGGTGGAACATAATTTCACTGTTCCTAGCGACGATCCTGAGACTTTTCCTGGTTATACTATCCTATGGATGCAAGGTTCCCGCCGGTATCTTCGTTCCTTCAATGGCAATTGGAGCGTCCTTCGGAAGAACAATTGGAATTCTTGTTCAAGCTATTCACGAGGCCAATCCCACCAGCGTCTTCTTTTCCGCATGCAAACCTGACGAGCCTTGCATCACACCAGGTACATATGCCCTACTAGGAGCCGCTGCGGCACTCAGTGGCATCATGCACATCACCATCTCTGTGGTGGTCATCATGTTTGAGCTCACAGGTGCTCTGAACTATATTCTCCCCACCATGATCGTTGTCGGAGTCACCAAGGCTGTCAGCGAATTGTTTGGCAAGGGAGGCATCGCAGATAGAATGATATGGTTCAGTGGGATGCCATTCCTCGACAGTAAAGAGGAGCACAATTTTGGGGTTCCTGTCTCAGCTGTCATGAGAACTTCTGTTGTCTCTATGCCCGTTCATGGACTTACTTTGGGCGAGGTCCAGAGCCTCCTTGCTGATGATCGATACCAAGGCTTCCCCGTGGTGGAAGATAAACACACCAAGGTACTTGTTGGTTATATCGGTAGGACGGAGTTGCGATATGCCATTGATAAGATGAGTCGAGCCTCACCGTTATCAGAGACTGCAAAATGCACATTTGCACCATCATCGGCAAATCTATCCAGTACATCGCTCAACAACCTCCATAGCGACTCGTCTCACTCTTCAACTCTCGACTTTAGCCGATATGTTGATGCAACACCCGTCACAGCTCACCCGAGACTACCCCTCGAGACTGTCATGGAGTTGTTCCAAAAGATCGGGCCTCGAGTTATATTGATTGAATATCATGGCAAGCTCACCGGTCTCGTAACCGTCAAAGACTGCCTGAAATACCAGTTCAAGGTGGAAGCCGCCGAGAACCCCAAGGATGATCATCGTATCGAAGAAGGGCAAGAGCAACTTTGGAACCTGTTCCAAAGTGCCGGTAACTGGTTCTCTGGTCGAGTCTCAAGATACTCAGGAGGCCGGATTCGCCTGACAAGCACTTCTGGTGGTGAGCGGCCACTGGGGAGAGGGCAAATATTGGATGGTGACGAGGAGGTGCTCGATGAGGGTGTCGAGCTGGAGAGTCGGCGGTAACTGTATGACCATGTTGATTGTTACCTTTTATTATCTATTACTATAGAGACGTGCATGATAACTGGTGTTAGGGATTGAATCTATTTTTTAACGTATGCTAAATGTCTCGCTTCTATCAAAGATCCAACAGCAGGTCTCCTATGGCATTCTGCACCACGACTGTTTGACTAGCCAGTCTGTCTATCGTGTTCTTTCATCGGACTCTCTACCCAAATCAATAACATCCTCATCGTCATCCCGCTGTGCTCCATCATCTTCAGTCGGCAAAGGGACATAACTCGGCCCTTCAGCAGCGGCCGCAGCACCAGCATCTTTAGTCTCATCCTTCCGTCCCACGATGACATTGCCTGCGACGAGAAGTGCAGCACCAGCCCACCACAAAGGAGGGAGAGCTTCTGAGAAGATCAAGGCGCCTAGGACAGCGGTAACCATGAAGTTCGTGGACGTATTCATGATAGAGACTTGAGTTGTGGATGTACCACGGGCCAGAGCTTGAGTAAAAAGCGTCCACATCTGAAGCATATAAGTGAGTGATCAGAGGCTCGACTGGAAGTCACTTACAACACCGTTGAATGTTAAATTGAGGACAAAGAATATCTGAAGGTTTAGTTGTGAGTCAAGTCAGAGCAAATAGATCAACTTACGCCTCGAACGAGATATTCGACCATATGCTCATGAGCGGATAGGCCGATCAGTTTCGCAATGCGGTCGGATAGGTTGGTTGTGAGTTGGGTAGTTGTCCTGAGTAAATTAGCATACCATAATCTTTCAAAGCTACCTCTTTCCAGCGAAAGGTCTCCATGGTGCGATCTGCACTATACACTCGGAATAGCCTCTCCATAATTGTCACGATATGAGATATATGTCCTTGTACTTACAACTTTGCAAAAACTCCATTGAAAGCAGCACAAGCACCACTAGCAACCGCAAAGAACATCCATTGCGACCGCATACTCCAATTACTCGGTGACGGCATCTCAGGGGATGACTGTTTCTTCAAAGGTGATGAAGAAGGAGGTCCAGCTTCTGGCTTCTGGCGTTTACGGAGCATGGTCGTCGGAGTCTTCGGACTTCTTAGGTTGGTGACAATGGAGGGCCCCTTATGATGATGGATTGACTTGGCATTCATCCTTGTTAGAGCCCGGCTGAGAAGTGGTCCTTTAGTGGGGGACCGCCTGTCTTAGGCAGAGTCGCCGCTGGTTAGAGACGTTTTAAGAAACCAGCCTACACCCTCGAGACTATAGATCCTAAATGACAATAAGACTTAGGTAACTTAAGTCATCTAGTATGAGTTTAGGATAAGTTTAGGATGTTTTTTGCTGAGTTTACTTTGACACCTTTGATTAGGGTCTGATATTTTCTTGCTCCCTAAGGGGCCTGCCACACCACTAGAATCCGGGGAAGTGAATTATGCGTCATGCTGCTGTTATCTCACTACTAACTCAATAACATACAGTCCAAAGAAAGCAATTTAATGTCATTCTTGACTAAACTTCTGTTGACTGTGCATAAATTCAACTCTAGTTTCCTAGCACTGAGTCTTGTGCTCGACTTCTTTCCCACGAAAAATCAATGTCCTGTAGTTGTACCCCGTAAAGAGCCAGGTTCCAAACGCCGCCCAATGCTGAAAAAGCAGAATTTCAGTAGTTTCCCAATTTGCGAAGGTTGCAAATCCCTTTTTTCGTGTTCGATCGTGCCCATTCGTGAGTCGTTGACTTATTGTCCCTCGCCAGGCTTCTTGGCGTTGCAGCTAACAATCTTGACCTTGTTCGCCGTGACAGACTGACTCCCATTGTCCATTTTGAAGGTTACATTCTTGATCAAAAAGGTCCAGACTTCGTCGCAGAATCGGTAGGTGTCGAGGCTTCCCTGTAGAAGAGGCGGTTAGTTCTAGTCGAAATACGTGCGCCGAGCTCGGAGGTATTCGCCCACCTTGAATTGAAGCCTAGCTTTTACGTTCTTCTGAAGAGCCTCAGTGATGGCCTGATCAAAATTGCTCAGAATCTTCATAGCAAGTTGAGGGTTGATGCGCTCGTCGCTGATGAGATCATCAAGAGTATCTGTCAAAGCGAGACCAATGCTGCAGTGAACCATGTTAGTCAGGCTGTCGCATAGCAGCGCATAGCAATATGGCGCAGTACCTGCTTCGACGGTACAGCTCATAGAAAGATTGCGCTCCGGTAGCCATGATTTCGGTTTTGAAGTTCGGGCGCGAAAGAAGTCGGTCGTTAAATTACTATTTTCGGTTTTGGGTAGTTGATAGTTTGTCGAAGGCAAGGTTGATGAGATGCATCTGCCTCGAGGGATGTCCAAAGCGGGAATGACTAAGCGCGACACAAGCCACCAGTCAGCCTCGCATCATGTGACGTCGGTCCCAGTTTATTCCAGTTGCCTGCTTGCTGGACACGCATCGCAGCTTCAAGGTACCTTGAAACAGGAGCTCCTCCAAGCTCAGAATAAGCCACCTTCATCCGACCCGACGCTCACCATCGCCAACACACCAACCCCTGGATCGTCGAGATAACAATCCGAATACAGTTGCAATGAGTCTGTACTATGGAGTGGGCGGCATTGGGTCGTTCTTGACCATCGTTGGAGCTTGTACGCGAAACCCGTTCCCCATAGGCGTTGATGCTTGGAGGTCCATTGTGCTTTTTACTGACTACGATGCTGTCGTGTAGACATGCTCTTCACTGGAAGTGGCGAGTCCTTCGATATCGGCGGTTTTCTCGAATCGGTTTCGCCTTACACATGGGCGACGCTAGGAATCGCGCTTTGTATCGGTCTCTCTGTTGTCGGCGCTGCATGGTGCGTATACTCTCAACCAACAATCCTTATAGCACAGCTCTGACGCATTGGCTTCAGGGGCATCTTCATTACAGGCTCGTCGATTCTCGGAGGTGGTGTTAAGGCCCCTCGTATCCGAACCAAGAACTTGATTTCCATTATCTTCTGTGAAGTTGTCGCCATTTACGGCGTCATCATGGCAATCGTCTTCTCGCAAAAAGTCGAGAACGTCTCTGGAGCCGAGCTCTACTCCGCCAACTCCTATTACACTGGATATGCCCTCTTCTGGTCTGGTATTACCGTCGGCATGTGCAACCTTGTCTGCGGTGTTGCCGTTGGAATTAACGGTAGCGGTGCTGCTCTGGCCGATGCTGCCGATCCTTCACTGTACGTCATTTATCTAAAGTCATCATAACTTAGACCAACTACTTATACTTCTCTAGCTTCGTCAAGATTCTTGTCATCGAAATTTTCAGCTCAGTGCTTGGCTTATTCGGTCTGATCATTGGTCTTCTAGTCTCTAGCAAGGCCCCTGCCTTCGGCGAGAAGAAATAAACCCGTCACCTATCCATCACTTACCTTAGACATCATCAAGCCCGGCGGGTGTACCGACGGCACCACCTTGTGTGTTCAAAAGAGACGGAGCGCGTGCATGCATTGCGCCAATAATATTTGGTCAGGCGTTTGGAAGATTGGCTTGGGAGGACGTATTTTGGCTGTACCTGTACCAGTACCAGTATCATATGGAGGTGGAAGTGTACACCACGATGAGATTTGAATTACATGTTACTAAAGATCTTTATTTTATGCAGGAATGTGCATTGTATGTTTGGCCAAAGTCTCATTACTGGGACTAGGACCAACTTCTAAGCAGCCTGCACAGCGCTCAATAGCAAAACCTCAACCTTTGACCCCTTCTCCAGTTTTCCTTTTCCACTAGGCAAAATGACTAAGGCGTTAGCTGACCTCAAGCTTCCGACCTTGGAGCTGCGTTGTCCTCCAGTGCTGGTAGCGGAGAGAAGCCCATCCTTGCCAACTGTGACCACAGCTCGATGATACTCGGGTCTAGGGTCAAGGGGGAAATCGTGCGAGATGACAGCAGGTACTCTTGGGAGGCCCTTAGTCGAGGCGCCAGACAGCTTGTGCAGTGAAGGGAGCACAAACAAATGGAAAGTAACCAGAGCCGAAGCTGGGTTGCCGGGAAGTGAGAAGATGGTCTTGGTAACACGTTGGCCCGAATTGTCCTTGACAGGAACTGTGGCAAAGGTGGTTGGTTTTCCAGGCTTCATAGCAACACGCCCGAAGTGAATAGTCCCGCCAAGAGAGCGCTCGATCGTTGGTTTAAGGAGATCGAGCTCGCCCATGGAGACACCGCCGGTGGTAATGAGAAGATCTGCACGTCTGAGTCCATCACGGAGCGTCTCCTCCAAAGTGCCGGGCTTGTCACTAGCAATGCCGAGATCGATAACTTCATAACCCCATTCCCTCGCCGCGGACATGAGAGTAATTCGATTGGTGTCGCGGACTTCGCCAAGTTTTAGATCACCCGGGCGGTTGTACTCGACGATCTCATCGCCAGTCGATAGCACGGCTACCACAGGACGACGGTAAATCTTTGCTTCTGATACTCCCACAGAAGCGAGAAGGCCAATCTCACCGCCCACACCGCTGATAGTCTCTCCCTTGTTGAGGATAACTGTGTCTTGTTTGACATCACTACCAACTTCGCGGATGTTCTCACCCTCCTTTACTCCGTCGACTTGAATTTCAACTTCCTTCTCCTCCTTGCCATCATCTGACATTGTTTTAAGGACAGTATCCTCAACCATAACAACAGTCGTGGCACCAGGAGGCAAAGGGGCCCCTGTGGTGATTCTAGCCAGTTCTCCCTCATTCAGAGCCCCGATCTCACCAGGTGAAGCATGAGAGATGGCTGTTACTGGGAAGATGCCCTTGAGCTGGCCATCCTTAGGGGCCACAACTGCGTAACCATCCACAATACTGGCGCGGAAGGCCGGAACATTCTCCCTAGCCTTGACGTCTTCTGCCAGAACTGAGTTGATGATGGACTGATCAACTGGTGCTGAGATAACCTCCGGTTCAGGGGTATGCTCTTCGATCAATGACAGGGCTTCTTCGACTGGCAGCATGGGGTAGGGCGATTCTCGGTATCTACGAGAAGGTCCAAGCGCAGGATCATTAGAGAGAGTAGTTCCGGGCTTTGTGTGTCTCACGAGATTTCCATGCCTGTGACCGTGACCATGGCCATGGCCGTGGCCGTGGTGATGATGACCGCATCCACCGGCAGCTGTAGACTGGACCCCTCCGCCTGTGAGGCCTGCTTCAGCTTCCAGTTTCTTAATTCCACCAGAGTGAATAGCTCTGGAATTGCCACCTGCAGCCTGGATACAGGCATGGGGTAGTGTCTTGACGATGGCCTGTAGGTTCTCCTTGGCGCCCTTGGGTGAACCAGGTAAGGTCACAATGATGGACGAGTTGCGGACTCCTGCTACTGGACGTGACATCATTGCAACTAATAATCTTGTTAATACTATCTGGTACGATACTGGAGGCGATATTGCTTACAGGGTGTGACTGTGAGAGACGCTGCTAACATGCCATGAACGAGGCCTGGCGCTTGCTTATGAAGTAAGGGAATGACTGCCTAGATACGATTAGCCCTCAATGGCTGATAAAATATTTCTTTTGAATGCTTACTTCTGGGGTAAAGTCTCCAGTAGCAAAACCAGTTCCGCCAGTAGTCACAACGAGGTTGACGCTTTCGGGGCCGTCGGTCCAGGTAGTTATTTGCCGTTGGATAGCGAGCACATCATCGGAGACAATCTTTGTATCGTGAATTTCCCACTTCCCCTCACCTTCATCTTCCAGTACTTGGGTGAGTATAGGTCCTGAAGCATCAGCAGAAGCGTCCTTGGCTGCTGTCGTCGAGACGATAAGAAGCGCCGCTTTCAAGGGACCAGAAGCCATGGTTATCACGCGAAACGAGTAACAGTTTCTGAAGAAATCTGTTTCATAGAATAAAATATTACCAGTACCTGTTTATCTTTGTCAAAGGTACGGCTTCTACAGGAAGAAACGAGCATATATAGTAATTGAGTTCATCAACTGATGGCGGCGGGGAAAGCTCCCTCGTCTACGGCCCCGCTGGTCCGCCCCGGTCTTGGTGGGGCAGACCCTGAAGCCGCTACAGTAAACTTCCACGGAGATGCAAGTTGACTTCTTCAGTCACAAGTCTTTGTTCAACTTCTTTTATTCGTCAACATCCACAACAACATCACTCGATCTTTCACCGCCGCTTCCTCAAAATGGTGCGCATAAAGGAAAGGTATCTACTTGTCAACATTGTTTACCTGCCAGACCCTGCAAAGGCTGCAGTATCAGATTTACCAGACTTTGTTCTTAACCACCAGCCAACTATCGAAAAGCTCACTCCTGGTGCACTTATCAGGGGTATCAAGGCTGAAGTCGCGTCACTTTATGGCGACTGTGGATCTGGAGCTTTACTGAACTGCTCAGGTGAGCATTGGATTGTAAAATTGAACCGCTTCGCATTGCTGACTGACATGTTTAGTAAAATACTTGTCCCTAGCAACCTCAACTTTTATCCTACGATGTTCAAGGGCTCACTATCAAATGCTCTGGTCAACATTGACCTTGATGGATCATGTTCCCGTCAAAGACGGACGGCCGTGTATCTTTCGCGTTGTACGCGTCAGTGGGACAATTCGCAAAGCTGAGGAAGAAGCTATTCGTCAGGCCAAAAGATTCATCCTTGCTGCAAAGGACGACACAGACTGTCAATCTTCTCTCAGCATTTCGCTACGTAATCAAGACGAAATGATTCTGGACGTCAACGACGCGTCGAGTGATGAAGAAATGGATGATGCGGATTGATGGACGGGTATCATTTTTTTCTAACTACCTTGATCCCACTGTCCTTTGGGACTGTCATATCTCCAAAGTCAGGGTCCATTCCACCCGCTGGAGCAAACGGTTCGCTTTGGTCCAGCTCCATGACCTGTTCTTCTTGGATGCGAGCCTGCTCCTCCTCTGCCTCACGCTCCATTTGGTCATATTCCACCTTTTGATCAATCCAGCGCTCCTGGATATCCTGCACCTCTAGCATAGACGACTCGCTCCTCATGGCGACCGCCCACACTGTGTCGTTGGCACCTTCAGCACCACCAAAGACGTATCCACCGGCACGATCAATGACACGAAGAATGTGCATCATGCTTTTCTTGTTTTCAACCGCCAGGACCTCGTAACGCACCAGACCGTAGCTCTCGATCAGATTTGCGATAGCCTCGTTCAGCTTGCCAAACTTTTCGCTCCTCAAGGCGGGCGATTCTGATTCGAGATGGGGCGTTAAATATGTCAAGTCGTCTACGTCTGTGTAATAGTCGAGGTTGAACGGGAGCTCGTCATACTCGGAGACTTTGTCGATCTTCGAGAGGATGTTTATATGCGGCATGTCCATCTGGATCATGGCTCGGAGGGAAAGGAGGACGTTCGACACGTATAATGAGGGTTGCGTTAGACAGAAAGAATCCGAGAGGTGGACGCAGACAAGCTATGCACGGTCAGTCGCTGGGTTTCCATGAAGGGAATCTACCAACCCTGTATCCAATCTTCTGGAGTTTGTAGAAGATATTACGTAGGGAGTTGTGGTGTGTGTATAGTTCCACCTGTCCTGGGCAGTCAAAAAGAACGTAATCTTCACCGAATTCTTTCAGCCCCTCTTCCAACCACTCAAAATTATGTTCCAATTCTTCAAGGGCGTATAAAATGCCGCCATTAGGTCCCAGCTTGTCATCTTTCATAATTTCTTCGAGTTTAACTAGGTTGCGGATATCGAGTGCCGCAGGGTAGTTTGTATGGTCATTGGCAGGATCGAGATTTACGACTGAACAGGCTCGCCCGATGGCGCCCAGGAACTGGTGCACTATATCGGTCAGCCTACATAAACAGAAGATTCAGTGTCTTGAAAAACTCACTGCCATCGCAGTAGGTACTCTTTCCAGAGCCTGGGCTGCCGACGACGAGTTGCGCAAAGGGCATCTGAAAGGCTATCGTAGGGTGCCGAGCTCAAGAGCGCATGATCATATGGGATGTGGCAGCTTGGCACGAGATAAAACAGGCTCCTACCGTCTGTTTTCAACGAATAACTCGATTTGGGGATCGCGATCGTTATATCAAGAAAAGAATAACTTAGTGATGGCTTATCCAAGCAGATGCACAAGGTGACGGCACCAACGGGTAGCCCCTCCACTCCCTGCCCACGCGGAACAAATTCAGCGGCTCACCCACCGTCTCTCAGTGGGGTGGGGCCTGAACCGGCCAATCCTCGGCACCTGAGCTCCCCTGTAGCTCCGCACCCGATCACAAGCTAAAAGCTTGCACGCGCAGAAGCAGCCACGTTCTTTTTTCCTTTCCCATGTTCATAAAACCTCCATCTACCTCCAATTTTCCCCCTTGCTCCAAAACTCTCCCTCCGCTTCCACGCGGCTCTTTTTTCTACAGGATGCTACGGTATGATGCGCAGCAGCCTCATAACCAGCCATGGCATCTGATCCGTCAAATGCCGCCCAAATGGCCGGCGACGTCGCTGAGACTGTCGCCTATGCCCTCAGCAGCTCCTCTCCCTCTATCGTGAGCACCATGCCTGCTGTCACCGCCCATGAGCCTTACACATGGTTTGGCCTCTTTGGGTGGTTGATATGGTTTCTTCTTCACATCACTTCCACCATTCTGTATTGGGTCATTCGAATTGCGACTATCAATGTCCCTTCCTTTCTATTCCACTTGTTCTCTACAAGCTGGACTGTCACCATGAACGCTACTACGCTGTATGTTGACCAATAATCTCCCTCGCTTCGTAACGCTAATATTTCTATAGTATGTTTATCATGGCAGCGGTCGTGTCGGCCGTCAGTTGGGTTGTCAGGTATCGCATCCTGAATATGTACTCCCGGCTGCCACCAGAACCACAGCGCAAAGAGCCGGACATTGATCTCTTTCCAGACACTCACGAAGGTGGTACTAAGTCCGGGTTGGCAAACTACCTAGATGAGTTCTTGAGCGCTATCAAGATTTTCGGTTACCTGGAACGGCCCGTCTTCCATGAGTTGACTCGAAGCATGCAAACGAGGAAGCTCATTGCTGGCGAGACCATCAATCTCGAAGAAGAAAAAGGCTTCTGTATCGTCGTCGATGGCTTGGTAGAGATCTTTGTCAAATCAAACCGGAGTCCGCGCGCAGCAGCCGCCTCCCGGGGACATCTTGACCTGGACTCTTCAGATGAGGACGATATCGCTCCTGGTCAACAGACATACCAGCTTCTGACAGAAGTTCGGAATGGCGCACCTATGTCATCCTTGTTCTCCATCATGTCCTTGTTTACAGAGGATGTTAGGCTACGGCCTAACGATGATCAGGAGGACTCTGCTTTGCATCCTGCCAAAAGCAGCGGCCTCAGACACCCGACCTTCGAGAAGCCTCATCTTCGACGTGTTCCTTCCGATGTCAATATGTCCGTGCCGGGCACACCTCAGTCCCGGAATGATATGGAGGCGGGTGAGCAGAAGCCCGAAGGCCTTGGTGTTTCTGGCTTGGTAACCGACCAGGGTGCGATTCCTGCCATGTCACTGGATGGCGATACACCTCCACCTACTAGACCGCCCTTACCAACAAGGGCAACATCTGGCTCGGCTCACCCGGACATTATTGCGCGTGCTACAGTTGATACAACAATTGCAATCATTCCAGCGAGTGCGTTCAGAAGACTCATCAAGATCTACCCAAAGGCAACCGCACACATTGTACATGTTATTCTCTCAAGATTCCAAAGAGTCACGCTTGCGCAAGCATTCAACTATCTCGGCTTGACTAGCGAAGTATTGCAGACAGAGAAGAGCATGATCAAGTATACAGTGTGCCAGCTCCCCAATATTTTACGAGGTGATGCTCTAGAACGTCTCAAGGAGAAATTCAAGCGCGAAAGGGAACGTACAGACAAAGATGATGACACGAAGGGCATTGCACTGCATAATTCGGCCTCAACTCATCGGCGAAGGTCAAGTACAACTCTTCGGAAAGAGGCTATGCTGCAATCAATGACCAAACTGCGGACGACTTCGGTTGTCACAAGCACCATTGCGCCAGCTCGCGAGAGAACTTCTCCCCATACTCCGAGCCCTGGAGATCTGCTGTCTAATACTCAGTTAGCTCGAGGGAATTCGCGTATCTCGCCGGCGGATCAACGATCCATTTCGGGGGCCTCAATGAGACACCAGGGCGCGAATGCAAAGGATGATAGATTTTTCAATGATCCCTTTGACTCAAGGAGGCTTGGTCGTATGACGATGGATCCGCGAGAAACTGTTGATGAAGACAATCTCTTCCGTGCTTCTATTTTGGAGTGCATGTTTAAGTCACTTGGGCTTGATGTCAATGGAAGTGTATCCCGCGAGCCCGAGTCTATGGAAGGCTCTCCCAGACTGGTGTCGCTCGACCATCGACGATCAAAGTTTTACAGCCAAAACAACGCATTCGGTTTCATGCCTCCTTACGATGGCTCTGTTGACGGCGAGACTGAGTCGGTAACTTCTGGAGGAACCGCTTTACATGCTCCTGTGAGCGCTCAGGGTCTTGCGAGCGACATGAAGGATGAGGTTGAGATCGTCTTCTTCCCCAAAGGCTCTGTTCTCGTAGAGCAAGGAGAACGAAACCCTGGCTTGTACTATGTCGTCGATGGGTTCTTAGACATTGGTACGACTGGTGAGGCAGATGCTCACAACATCTTACAATCTAACGGATTTGGTTCATCTCAACCAGCTCCTTCATCCCCAGATCCTTCCGAAATGGGTTCTTTTCCCAATCTGGCTCGGACCGAAGCTGCAAGAGATCAGGCCGAGACGCAGCAATCAACATCGAAGAAGTCTCGTCGCAGCATTGCCTTAGTCAAACCGGGTGGACTGGCTGGTTACATCGGAAGTGTGTCTTCATATCGGTCTTTCATCGATGTTGTCGCAAAGACGGATGTCTATGTAGGCTTCCTGCCTCGCGCTTCGCTGGAGCGGATTGTCGACCGCTATCCGATTGTTCTCCTCACTATGGCCAAGAGGCTTACCAATATCTTGCCCCGCCTGATTCTACATATTGACTTTGCTCTGGAATGGGTTCAAGTCAATGCAGGGCAGGTACTATTTCACGACGGTGATGAAAGCGAGGCGATTTACATTGTACTCAACGGTCGCCTTCGGTTGGTCCAGGAGCGAAAGGGTGGCAGTGGCGGCGTTACGGCTCTGGCCGAATACGGACAAGGCGACAGTGTCGGTGAGCTCGAGGTGCTTACAGAAACTGCTCGCCCAGGGACTCTGCATGCTATTCGAGATACGGAGTTGGTGAAATTCCCCCGAACACTCTTTAACAGCTTGGCACAAGAGCATCCGAACATCACCATCAAAATTTCAAAGATCATTGCATCACGGATGAGGGCAATCGTTGACGAGACATCCAAGTTCTCGTACAAGGATGCTAGCACCAATCCAAAAACTTTGATGCGCAAGTCCAATATGAATCTACGAACTGTAGCGATTTTGCCTGTTACCGCGGGTGTACCTGTTGTTGAGTTTGGGAACCGCCTCATGAATGCTCTGGCGCAAGTCGGTCCAGCTAATGGGGCTACATCCCTCAACCAGGCCGCCATTCTCAACCACCTCGGCAAACATGCTTTCAATAAGATGGGAAAGCTCAGGCTTTCTCAGTATCTTGCTGATCTGGAGGAGAAGTATGGCCTGGTTGTCTATGTTGCAGGTAAGCAATAACTTGTTTTCTTTCTTCAGCCATTCCCTTTATGATGATAATATCACACATAGACTCCAGAGGCGAAGCCGATGTTGGTTCTATTAACTCTAATTTTTTCCTGACTTATTCTCGTTACAACTTATTTTCTGGACCTTCGGACAAGAGCCTTGAGCTAACATGTTGGCTCTAGATACGAACGTCAACTCGCCATGGACACAGACTTGTATCACGCAAGCTGACAGCATCCTTTTGGTGGGTCTTGCCGAAGGATCACCAGCTATTGGTGAATACGAACGCTTTATGCTTGGCATGAAATCTACCGCTAGGAAAGTGCTGGTCTTACTTCATGCTGAGCGTTATTCGCGGCCTGGGCTGACTCGAGCTTGGCTGCAAAATCGAATGTGGATCAACGGTGGCCACTGCCATATTCAAATGGCTTTCAGAACAAACGAGATGCCAGTCCATGCCCCCAAGAAACTTGGTCAAGCACTCAAAGAACGTGTTCAGGTCTTGCAGGCTGAAATTCAAAAATACACATCTCGCAAGGTGCACCACACGCCGTACTACTCACCCGATTCTCCTTACAAGGGCGACTTTCATCGCCTGGCACGACGACTATGTGGTAAATCCATTGGACTTGTTCTTGGCGGAGGCGGTGCTCGCGGCATCACTCAAATTGGTATCATCCGAGCCATGGAAGAAGCCGGAATTCCTATTGATCTCGTTGGAGGAACTTCGATCGGTGCTTTTGTTGGCGCTCTGTACGCCAGGCATGCTGATGTCGTGCCTATGTTTGGATTTGCCAAGAAATTTGCTGGGCGAATGGCCAGTCTATGGCGGTTTGCTCTTGATCTGACGTATCCCTCTGCATCTTACACCACAGGACACGAATTCAACCGTGGTATCTTCAAGGCTTTAGGCGACACGCAGATGGAAGATTTCTGGCTCGAATATTACTGCAACACAACCAATATCAGTAAGAGTCGAGCCGAATTCCACACCAGCGGGTACGCGTGGAGATATATCAGAGCGTCCATGTCCCTCGCGGGGTTACTCCCACCTCTGTGCGATGAGGGCAGTATGCTACTGGATGGCGGCTACATTGACAATTTGACAGTGTCTCACATGAAGGGTCTCGGTGTTGACATAATTTTTGCCATTGATGTAGGTGCTTTGGACGATGACACGCCGCAGACGTATGGTGATTCACTTTCTGGTGCATGGGCTTTTGTGAACCGATGGAATCCATTCTCGTCTCACCCGAACCCGCCAACTCTTGCGGAGATTCAAGGACGACTGGCATACGTGTCGAGTGTTGATGCTTTGGAACGTGCCAAAACGATGGCTGGATGCATTTACATGCGTCCACCAATCGATGACTATGGAACTCTTGACTTCCACAAATTCGATGAATTGTACCAACTGGGATACAAGTATGGGCAGGAGTTTTTTAACAAGATGAAAGAGCAAGGAGTCTTGCCTTTAGTAGAAGAGACGGAGGCCAAGAAGGCGTTGAGACGTACAATGGCACCAAGACGAGCGAGCATTTAATGGATCATGTTCACTTGGACTTGATGAGCGTTGGTGATATTTAGCATTCTGCTAGAGTAGAGGTGTCTATTCTTAGAGTACGGAGCTCGATCTAGACAATTGTTTATGCTACTATTGAATCATCTGATGGGGCCTTGGTACTGCAATATTACGCGAAGATGCATTCTCCCAATGAGAAATTGCTTTGTGAGTGCTGAAAGTGAGGAGAAATGACGATATTGGTGACATCATTTCGGGCCAGGTCCTTCAATTGGACCCTGGCACGTCAAGATGCCAACCCTAGAGGCACGTCACCCCCAACTCTGATCCTTGTCCAAGTTAAGCTTGACTTGAGAATTAAGCAATGACATTCGATCTTCAATGTTTAAGTGGCCCCGGAGATGCAAGCCGGCAGTAGTGGCGGAGGAGGTCTCTAACGGTTGGGTAAGGATCTATAATTCCACGGGGGCTTGAAGTTTATAACCGTGTAATCTGCTCTTTTTCGTATATCTTGAATTTACGTGGATGGCATACTGATATCATATAACCACAATACGACGAACCACATCGACTCCCTTGATAATCACTCGGGAGAAACACATACGACATATGTCTGGAATTTACTCTTGGAGCATCTTACGTCGATCATTTGAATAGAGCTCAAGTTCTACCCCATCCTTGATTTTATCACCAAGCAAGCCATCACAGCATCACACAACACAACTATGGGGAGAAGAGACACATACTCAGAGCCTCCCCGGAGCCATCGTCAATCCCATCGCCAACCTCCACCCCGCCGCGGCCCTCCTGTCAAACAGAGTGAATCCGGCTTCGATTGGACACCGGGCATTGTTCTCGCCCTCCTTGGCGCCTTTACATGGCTCAGCCACGACTTCGATAACTACAAGAAGAAGCACGAGCACTGCGATGATCGAAGGGGGAGTCGAAGTCGCGATAGTGAGAGAGGAAGGCGAAGGTACCGATCGAGTAGTAGATTTCCAGGCGACGACTATGATGACTATAACTATCGAGATGGTCGGGGCTATAGTCGGTAAATGAAGGTGAATGGTTATGAAATGGAGTACTCGAGGAAATGAGCATAGGAGGCATAAAGGTTGCATTCAGATGTCCTTGTAACATTCTTAAACCGGTTACTTCAAGGTCAAGAGCTATAACAAAAGTCCTTCTCTTTCCTTCAAGTGGCACTCTGGTTTGCCGGTCAACTTGTGAGATAAATCACTGGAGGTCTAGTTCTGAATGCCCTTGATAATATCGAAGGCTTAAACAGACTTATCTTGATTACTACCAGAATATTCTTAAATTCGGAGGGATTTCATGACTACCGTTACATAAGTATCCAACACCAACAAATAGCCTGAGGGTAATTCTCGTCCTTATTTATCTAAAGCATTCAGTTATAAGTTACATTCTAACCACTTATGCCCTTTAGTAATCTCATTTTCCGCCGTCTGCACCAAGACGTCAAAAATTCTCTGGACGTGTTGTTCCTCCACCTTTGTTACACCTGTACATACACGAATGGCAAACTTATCATTTACAACGGTGGCGGTGAGGTAGAACTCTCCTGCAGCGTTAATGGCCTCATACACTGCTTCAGTGCGGTCATTAATCTGTTGCTCTGACTCGCCATTGATACGGATTGTGATAAGACCGAACCGAGCTGGCGTGAAAATAGAGAAGATGTCCCGACGAGAGTCTATCTTGTCTTCGAGACTTTCCGCCAGATCGACACCATTACGGATATGCTTCTGAAGGCCGCTGATACCATAGCTTCGCATGACGAACCAGAGTTTCAAGGAACGAAACCGCCGCCCTAGAGGAATCTGCCAGTCGCGATAGTCAGTGACTAACTCATCGTCACTGTATTGATTTCGCAGATAAGGAGGCTTGATGCTCAGAGCCTGGATAAGCCAAAATCGATGACGAACCCAGACGGCTGTACAGTCGAATGTGGTAAGGAGCCACTTGTGAGGGCTGAAGCTAATGGAATGGAATGACGAAAAGGCTTTGGCCAGGTGTTGGTATTCTTCTAGAACAAGCGCTGCACCAGCATACGCGGCATCGATGTGAACCCAGATGTCCCGTGGTGTATCAAAGCTTGGTTTGAGAGCTTTGGCAATACCCTCGAAATCATCCACGGCGCAGACATCGGTGGTGCCAAGGGTGGCAGTGAGAAAGAATGGTTCAAGACCGCGGGCTCGGAGACTCTCAACAGTAGCAGCGAGGGCCTCACCTCGGAGAGAGAAGCCATCAGCCTCGCATACTGGGATGGTAGCAAAGCGAACACCAAGAACTTGAGCGACCTTTTTGGTGCTTGAGTGTGTGCCTGAGCTTCCAAGGGCCACCAGTCTGCTTCGAAGATCCCAGAGTGCTTCCTCCTTCTCTTCACTGCCGGGAGGGAGGTGGGCTGTCACAGAAGCGAGATGCTTATCTCTCGCAGCAGCCATGTTGACAATAAGACTCTCACTGATACTCCCATGAATAACGCCGCCACCATGTGTAGACCCTCCACTGAGAAAACACTCAGGCAATCCCAATGCCTGAGCGAGCGAGTCCATGACTATAGTCTCGAGCTCTGTCACAGCAGGACTACAGATCCAGTTGAAGTGTGCCCCGTTGAAGGCATTGGAATATATCTCTGCCAGAGCGGCTGGATAGCTGCTCGCACAGGGGAAGAATGCCATGAAGCGTGGACTACTCCAGTGAGTAATGCCTGGGAGGATCTTGGACTCGATGTCTTGGTGGATGGCGGACCATGGTTCGGGGTCTGTTGGCGGAGAGGATGGTAGTAGAGGACGCAAGTAGCCCGGTTTAACATTCGAGACAACGCGGTAGTCGGCGACATTTTCGGTGTAGTCGGTCACTGAGACCTTTAGTATGGTTTCGAAATTTCAAGGTGGTATCGTAGGAAGGCTTCGTAAGGGAAATGTAAAAAAGGGGATGTTCAATCGGGGTTCATGGTGGCTCGAGGGGAGTCATGATGGCCATTATGGTTATGATATAAGAACTTACTCTCGTCAATTGCCGCCTTGGCAGCCTCACGGAATTCCTGGGCTTCCATGATGAGGTACGTATCGGAGGGAATAGATATAGGAGAAGATGGGTAGCGAAGAAGAAGCTGGAAACAAATGAGACTGTATATCTGGTCTCTTCTTCTTCTTCTTCTTCTTCTTCTTCTTCTTCAACAGCAAACGGCCTTCGTTCTTATATCTATCCATCTTACTGGAATTGGAGAATACTGTATGCCTTTTCTACAGTCTTAATTATCGTAACTCGCCTTGAAAAGTGAAGCCCTTGTGCCGAGGCCTCATTGCCTATCTTACTAGCCTTAGTATTGTCCATATTCCTGGAACATCATGATATCCCAGGTTTTGTATTGTTCCACTCTTACAGTTCTGTTAACTAGAACCTATTCGTTGATTTGCTGATGTTGATCTTCGAATTATGTTCTACGATGCTGAGGTTCTTGTCCTGCAGAGAGCAAACATGGCTCGGAACTAGATCTTGGTGTTAGTATTGTTCATTTGACTGACGCCCTGAGTTTGATGTGATAGGAGGGGCCAATGCACGCTATACTTGGACGATTGGTGGGGGGATCTATATGGATTTCATTCCAGAATATTGGGGTTCAGTTCGATGTTCCTGATATCATTTCAGATGGAATCCTTACTCAATTGGAATGCAATTCAAGGCAAAACACTATCAACTCTACAACATTTATTTGCATAACAAATATTAACAGAGTCACCAAGAAAACTCCTGACACTCTCCATCGAAGTGTAAGGTAGTTTCCAACACAACGGTCTTGGCTTGGTACCGCCACCAAACTGCTGAACAATATCAAGCCTCTGAGCAGTGACCATGCTGACCACAGACTCGACCGCAAACTTGCACTCAACCCAATATACATGAAGATTGAAGCGGCAAAGTCCGTAAGGCTTGGCTGCAAACCGCGTAAGCCCTAAATCACGTTTCTTGGACGTCTTTGTCCACTTAAACTTATAACGCATTGTCCTTTCAACACCGCTTTCGAGGCTGAAGCTTATATGATCGGCAGTCCTACGCTGGTTCCTGGAACAATATCCTCGCTCTTCGCGCTTAAACCTGTAGCGGCGCTGTTTGCTCTTTAGTGACGGTATGTGAAATATGAGCCCCGGTGTAGACATGGCGATCTCGCGAGAGACGAGGTGCAATTGGGTGACTAGGGACCTGTAGGCATTTCAAGATCCAAGCCATCTATTACACGTCTTTGTTGCAATTCGAGTGATCTACTAGGAGGCAATGTTCGTTGGTGAAGGAGGACAACCACAGTGCGTAGTAGATGTGTGGATCTGAGACATTGGCTCATCCCATAGTGAGGAGGTAACATAAAGGAGGCGTAACAGATCCAGCCAACTGAGGCTATTGACAAATTACATCTCGCTGCCCCTAGAGTCCTCCCCTTCGATTACCCACGTTTACCAGCCGCATTGCTGTCGAGACGGGCTTTTAGAATTGAAAGCCAGAATCATGAAAAGATACTCAATTGCTTCTCACCTTCGAAAGAGTCTCTAGAATGCCCTTCCTCCTCCCATCGAGGTACGGACGCTTGAGCTTGGCTCTACTTTGAACGTTTAGTCTTGGGACTTCGTGAGCAAGAGTGAAGGCTCAATACTGATAATTCTCAAATACGTGCAACAAGCCCATCAACAACTTCCTAAACACCTTTCAAGCCAAGTAGAACTAAAAGAGAAGGAAGATTTCTCCCTTGCAGAGCATAGATACATTTTATGTCCGCAGGGATATCCCCCAGCAAAGGGACATATTCATGTCACTGATTAAATGCTCTGGGTGGTACAGATTGCCAAGGTTGAACCAGGTTAAGCATCGTGTAAATGAGATAAGTGTGCAAGAACTTCTCACTACTAAGTCATTTCTCACTATATCATTTATCAATCAACAACTTGAATTGACCAAGGTTCACATGCTCGGAAAGTAAAACAAATGGCCATCTCTGTCTCTCTCTATCCCAGCTTTTCCACCAAGTCCTTATTAAGCTGCACGCTCTTCAAGCGACCCCCAAAATCCACCAATGAACAGGCTCCGCTCCATCCCGTATGCAAGATCCCGCCTTGTCCCACCGTCTTGCCCAATCAAGTTCGAGCGCATGTCTGTATACTGCAAAGTGGAAGATCATGAGATTGTCACGGTAATAACATGGGAAAGCAAAACATTCTCGGATGTAACGCGATAATGATTCACACAGCTTTCGGTGCCACACTGCGGTTTCGGCCAAATTCGTTCACGTGGTTCATCATCCGACGGCATTTCCGAAACGTTCCTTTTTGAGGCCCCTTTGGATGGATGAGTCGACAGTGGTCTTGTCTGACATTATCAATACGTAACAAAGTGCCATGTTTTATACACCCAGAGAAATACGCGCAGAACAGCAGATCACATTGAGAAAGCAAGAAATGTTGGAAGATTATCATATTCTTCTGTAACAAAAAGGATCATGTGGTGGTTCCACGTCTCTAACATAGGTAGTAAAAACTCGCTTTCGGAATGTGGAGTCCGATTCCCATTTTATGTAATCCCAATAATGCATCCCCTGTATAATGCTTGTATGTATATGCAACGTCCTCTAAACTCCAAAAGATGCCAAGAACCATTCTTGACAGAAAATCGAATCATTTTTTGAAAAAAAAAGTAAAAAAAAAAAGAAAACTCGAAAACTCCTCGCTGAGTAATGCAGTAAACAAAGGTCATAAAAGTTTCCCATTCTCCTCCTTTTTTGGAAACGTGGTATCATAAGAACTTTTTGGAACAGATCCTCCTCCATTAATATCCATTAAGTTGTTTTGCTTATAAAAGTTGTTGCCATCTAGGCAACTGCCACTTGGGCTCGCATTCGCATGTCTTCGTAGCCAGGAAGCACACTGTTGCCCTGGAATCGAGCATCGGGAACCTGCATGAGGCGGGGCTGCAGGTGAAGGTCGACATCAGCTTCTTCGGCCTCTGCGATGGCAGCGTCGAAAGAAGGAAGCTCGTCGTCGTCGATGTGGTCGTAGGTGTTCTCAACAGCCACCTGGATGGGGATGCTGAGGTTGATGTTGGTGTTCATGGGACCAACAGATAGGGTAAGGTGGAGGATATAAGCGCGGGCGCTGAGGCACGAGTAAAAGGTAGGGAGGAAGAGCTTGCTGTTGGAAGTGGGCAGGTTGAAAGGAACATCGAGAGTGGCGTAGCGGCGGACGTTGTACTTGCTGGCCTTTTTGTTGCGCTGGGTATCATCAGACTCAGATGTCTCTCCCTCATTCCAGAAAGCACTGTCATAACCAGAGTCCCGTCGAGAAGCAGGAGCTTCATCCTCCCATGTGAGTTGGGTATCAGGTCGCATGGGGACAGGGGTGGTGGTGGAATAAGTGAGCGATGGGGTGCCCTGGTGCCTGACGCGAGAACCCAAGTTAGGGAGCTGTGTCATGGGAGCGCTGCTGAAGAAAGTGGTTGCGTGGAGCTTAGCGCTAACAGAGTTGACCTTGGGAGGCGTAACATCCTTGGAGATAGAGTTGAACTCGAAGTTGACCTTCAAATTGGTACCGCTGGCGTTGAGGAAGTTTCCAGAGAGCATAATGGCACTGGGCTGAGAAGCCGTAGTGACAAGCTCACCCTGCTTGGCAGAGAAGAGGTTCTTGCGGATAGGTTTTGTCTTGGAGAGACAGTAGCGCTCGTCCTTGGAGCAGATGTCAAGAGGAGCATCCTCGGGCATGGCAGGGAGAACCTTGACCATGTGGAAGCTATCAAGGGGCAAAGTTCGGCCCTCCTCCTCACTGTTCTTGGTAGCCACGGCACGGATTCCATATTCGATGTGAGCCATGTCAGGAGACTGATCGTTGCGCTCCCAGAATCCCATGGTAGGGGGGAGCTGAAGGTGGTGGTCCCTGATACCCTCATGCTCCACGGGGTGGTTGCATGCGCTGAGGGTAAGCTGGTGGGGAACAACAAAGTGGAAGGGGATTGTATATGTGCGACCAGCCTCGAAGACACGATTGCTGGGGAAATCTGCCGGGCTGAGAGGCATGCGGAGCTTCATGAAAGGACGAGAAGCGTAGTTGGCGCTGGAATATTGGCTGACAAAGTCGACACGAGTGTAGGCAGTGCCAGTGAAGAAGATGTCGAAGCCATCATAAGAAACATCGCGCTGGGTGTTGATGATGACGTTTCCCGTGACCTTGGAGCCAGAAGTATACGACTTTGAGCTCCAGTGCTGGTCGAGCTTGATGTCGATGCCGGATTTGGCAGGACGGGGTCTAGTAGACCGAGGCCCGTTGTCCGATACAGGGTTGGACATTGTGATGATTGCAAAAGAGCAGAATGATGCTGATGCTGATACTGATACTGATAGGAGATTTGACGATATGATGGGAGGGCAAGGCCAGAGTCATATATATAGTATTA